>SKCR01023522.1:0-49789 GCA_019454045.1 Zanthoxylum bungeanum
GTGTTATATTTATATTATTATTTAATATAATTATGGCATAAATATAAATTGATTTTTGAAACACAAAATCACTTCTTGCTCTCTCCCTCTCTTGACCGAAACAGTAACAGTTTTGGCTCTCCTTCTTCTTCCATTTTCTTAAGAACTTTGTGAAGAAAGTGTACAAGTTTGGAACTTTAATACATAAGTTTGGCTAGCAACATCAAGGGATCATACAAGGTGATATGGGAAACTCATCTTAGAGCTTGGAAGGATCAAATTCAAGCTTGGAGCTTCTCTTCACTGGTTGGGCGAATTCTTCACTGCACAAAGGAATAATTTTGCTTCATCCATTGCATCCACATTTGGTTTTTGTGAGTATTGTTTCCGCCATTACTTCAATCTAATTCATTCTTATATATATCTTGCTTGGTTTTTGATCTTGGGACATGGTTATTAGATTTCCAACAAAGGCTGGACACGCAGGTCCAATTTGATAAATCAAATTTATTACAACAATTTCTAAAAATCGCCCCACCCGGCTAATATCCATCCGATATACATTATTCAAACATCACAACCATGTATTCATACAAGCATGTTATCAATCAATCTAATCCAATTAATTAATCTTGATAATTAGTGATCATCCAATGTTCAAACAAAGATTTGATTTTGTTCGAGTCAAACTCGTATTGCGAACACGTACTCAAAGTACGATTTCTACAAATTAAATTAAATTACATGATTAAATCCAATTTAATACGTATTTAATTCTAATTCATTATTTAATTCCAAATTAAATATTACACTTTATAAAATAAACCTTTACGACTTAAATTCCAAATTTAATCGTTTCGGGTCTCAAAGCCCGATTAATATCCAATATTAATTTAATTAAGTCTAATAGGCTTTTAATTAATTTCTTGAGGCGTGGACTTTTGGTCAACTCGGGTCAAACCCGCAACCAAAGTCCAATCCGGGAGTTACCCCATAAGCCCATAAATTAATTTAGGCCCATTAGGCCCAATTAAACGTTAAATGTTCATTAGTCGCATTTGGGCCTTTTGGAAGCGGTTTTGGGCCTAATTGGATCCAACCAATTTTGGCCTAAACCAACTTTGTACAACAAAGTCCAATAAACCCAATAACAACTTTAAAAGCCCAAATCCAATTTTAAGCCCAATAATTTAATTCCAAAAATTCCAAATTTTCCAATTAAATTACCTAAAGTGTATAGCATTATTAATTGCCCAAATCAAAGTTTCCAAAACATCAAATTTGTCCAATTAATCATGCTTAACATCAATTAATCATGTCCAACATAATTAAATCAAAATCAAACCCAATTTCATGCTTCAAATGTCTCGGCCAAAGAGGGAAATTATGCCCAAATCAAATTCAATCCAATTGAACCAAATTAAACATAAATTCAACATCCCCAAATGATTTGTAAGTCATCCAATGAACAAAAAATTAAAAAAACCAAGACAATTTTAGGGATCATATTTTCGGCCATCACAAGCAAATTGGGGAAAATTGTTCCAAACACTTTTTCATCAAATTGATCTAATCAATCATCAATTAAACAACATTCAAGCATTCTAAATCATCCAATTTCATTAAACATGCTCAAAATCAAGTTTACCCAAATTTGTCATGCCCAAAATTTAGGGAAAAATGGATCCAACCAAATTTCATGAAATTGATTATGCACAACATCAATTCAACCTCATTCAAGCATACTATACTAAACAATTTAATCATTTGATGCTCAAATTGAGTTTATCCAAATTAAAGTGTTGGCCAACATTAAGCAAATTGGGGAAAATCAATCCAATTAATTTTTCATCAAATTGATTACATATAACTCTAATCTATTCATATACAAGCATTCTTAAACAAACAATTTGTTAAAATCATGCTTAAATCAAAAAGCCCCAAATTTTGCTCAAGAACCCTAATTCGTTTTATGCAACCAACAGCTCAAGATACCATTGTTGAGTTTCAATCAAGTCCCAAGAATCATCAATCATGCATAAAAACGAGTTGAATACAACCAAGGAGTAAGGCGGAATACATACTCACATTGATGGGTTTTGATGAAATGAAGAATACAAGCCTTCAAGCTTCTCAAACTCGCGGTAATGGAGCTCCTTGTGCTGCTGGACTGCTTGGTTTTGGTCCTTCTTGTCTCTCCAAGATTCGGCCATGGATGGACTCCATGGAAGCTCCAAGCTTCAAGCTTTTCCATGCTCATAAATTCGTTTCCCTATCACCATAATATAACCCATGTGTGTGCTAGCACTACTCTTCTTAATTTGCTTCTCAAAATTTCGGTCAAACCAGAAAATTTTGTGAAGAAATCGGCTTGAAGCCGTGAGAGGGAGAAGAGAGAAAGATGAAGGGTTTTTGGCTCCAAAAGCCTAAAACCGTGAATCACACGAACAAGAGAGAGAAAGTGATGCTTTTTATATATCATTTTATTTTTCTTTATTTACCAAGTAATATAAAATAAAAGGATATACAAAACTTAAGCAAAAAGCAAAAGCTTTCAACTTTTCACCCATCACTTCTACTTTTACATCAAGTCACTTCACTTTAATAAAGTGACAACATATCATATCACATCACTCAAAGTGACAAGTGATTTGACAATTGACGCGACTAGTGATTTGACGCTTGATGTGACTTGCGTGTCCCGTTCGAATTCGAAATGCGAATGCGCTCGCAATCAATCTCGGGCTCGGGTTCGCTAATTCCAAATTAACGAATTTTCCGTCGCGTCGTAATTAAATGATTACGCCTAGTGAAATCACTATTCACGTCGCTAACGAATTAATTCTAAATTAATTCGTTCGCCCGAATTAAAATCTAATTTTAATTCCGCGTCGAAATCCAATTTCTAATAATATATCAAATATATTATTTTATCGATTAATTCCAAATTAATCGTTCTCTCTCTTTAATTAATATTTTATCCCAGATAAAATATCTCCGCAGTTAATCCCAGATTAATTTTCTCTCTCTTCTAATTAATCCTAAATTAATTAAGTGCGAGTTATACATCATCGGTGAATCTTCAAGAAGCGACCCATGAGATCTCCGGATATGTTGGCAGTAAATACGGTCGTCGGACTATCCGAACACGTAAGTACCTCGTACTACGTTTATACCGATTTACAAGACAAGGTTGGCTTCTAGCAAAGCGCCATGCCTACCCAATTCTCCAGAAATATTCTTACAGGAATATATAGATCTGTATCAAGCGTAGTATACCGTAGTATTGTGCATATCGGCCCAGTATCGGATAGTCACGTGCTAGGGCTGGGGCTGGATAAGTGTCTGCCCCGTTCGAAGCACATGTCGGATGTCTGGTAACTAGTCTCTATAATCGGATATTCATGACCTGGTCACAATATCCTGATTGGTTGCGCAATACTTAAGAGCACTAATACCATATCCTGCGTGACATCATCTCCAATATGACTGAAGTGATACTTCCGTCTTGACATCACACCCAATACACTACGACTCTCTGATAAACCCAGAAGTGGTGTACGCATAACCGGTTAAAGCCCTGTACCACCAAGACCAAAGTCTATCGATTATCGTAAGTATTAGCGATGCAAGTCTCAGGTTAAGACTATACACACCTACCTTGATTTCGGCCTCCCATAGACACATAGTCATAATACCAATGGGATTCCGAGGGGTCTATCCAGAGCGAAGCTGTTTCCTGTACCATCGGTGAAACACAACCTCCTATCACACTTGCATAAGTATCCAATACTTAAATATATGAGAACTATGCCGTCGTGCCCTCACAACACGCACAAGTGTAATACTAGCCTATTCCGCATTATCGATGTCCTGTCTCGATAATACTCCGGCTAGGGATATTTAATGATTAATCCTTCGTGGACTGATACTGTCTCATATCATCTCAATCCAGGAACTAATCATATGGACCTCTCTTCATTTATACATTTATGGTGATCTAATCACAAATGATGAGAGTGCAATTTCCTTGTCACATAGTTAATTTGTACAACAACACCGTGATCTGTACAAATAGTGACGCTATGGGTCATATTATCCAACAGTCAGGTACGTGAATTGGAGGGGCTGATTGGAGGCAGTGAGTGGCTTGCTGCGTGAACGTGTGGAGGGATCTTTGGGGGGTTGTACATATGCTATTGGTGCGTGAAGAATGTGAAGGCTGGTGAGGGCTTTGAAGGGGCTCCTATGTGCGTTGGTCAGAGGGGTGTATTATGCGGCTGTACAAGGCAGTAGGGATGGTGCTCCAATGGAGATCTTTGTTTGTGCTTTGGACGAGAATAGGTTAGGTTTTTTCTTGTGAGAATATTGTGTGTATGAGCTAGGTTTAGATGTATGGTGAAGGGTTCTTTTTATAGGAAAATGTGAGGCGGTTTTCCTTGTTTCAGAATGAGAAGGCTTTGTGCATTAATGAGATATCTTTTTAAATTAGTATTGGATAAAGAAATCTTTTAATTAGGGAAGTGATTTGATTTAATTTGATTTATTCTCTTTTAGTTAGGGATATGATTTAGTTTAATTAGGCATGGGATCCATGGGATTTCTTTAATTTAGGAACTGGTTTTGGCTTGATTTATGCATGTGTTTAATGTGATTTTTGTTATTTGGGAATGTGTTTGGGCGTGTAGCTTAGGGTCTTCTTTGGGCGTGACTTTGGTCCATTTGGTGGGCTTGGGTGTTTGGTTTAATTATGTGTGGGCTTGGTGAGTGGTTTATGGGGTTTTGGGCTAAGGGTGTGTTTTGAAACGGAGGTCCAACAAGCGAACCCGAAGCTAATCCAACAAGTTAAATCCAATAATGTGTCAATTCTTGACTATTCCCTTCCGACGTCCGTTTCCCGCGACTTTCACAATAAAAGAGGTAGTGTCTCCATGCGAGACTCATCAACGGGACTTATATGCAAAAATGCAGTGCCTACAGTACCCCATACCATGTTCTTACCGATTTACAAGACATGGTTGGCTTCTAGCAAAGCATCGTGCCTACCTAATTCCCCAGAAATATTCTTTTAAGGAATATGTAATCTTTGTTAGGCATTGTATACGTAGTATTGCATATTACGATCCAGTATCGGATGTCACATGCTTGGCCTGGGGCTGGAAAAGTGTATGCCCCGTACAAAGCATATATCAGATCACTAGCAACTAGTCTCTTTAATCGGATAATCATGACCTTGTCATATTATCCCGATAGCTGCAGCATATTAGAGGGTACCAGTTCTGTATCTCTGTGTGATCATCATCTCCATGTGACTGAAGTGATACTTCCATCTTGACATCACACCCAATACACTACGATTCTCATTATACCTAGAAAAGGCGTACACAGAACCTGTTAAAGCCTCGGATGACCAAAACCAAAGTATACTGATTTTCGCTAGTATTAGCGATGCAAGTCTCAGGTTAAGACCAAATACACCTACCCTGATTCGGATTCCAATAGACACATAGTCATACTACCAATGGGATTCGGAGGGGTCTATCTAGAGCGAAGCTGTTTCTGTACCATCGGTAAACAGAACCTCATAATACACTTGCATGAGTATCCAATACCCAAATATATAAGAACTATGACGTTACACTTCCATAACACGCACAAGTGTAATACTAGCCTATTCCGCATTATCGATGCCCAGTCTCAATAATACTACGACTAGGGATATTTAATGATTAAACCTTACGTGGATTAATATTGTCTCATATCTTATTAATCTAATACTAATCATATGGACTTTTATCATTTATATATCAAAGTAATCTAATTACAAAATGATAAAAGAGCAATTTCCTTTGTCGCATAGTTAATTTGTACAACAACACCATGATCTGTACAAATAGTGACGCTATGGTCATAATTATCCAACAATATGAGCCAGGCACAGGTTTGAGTGCTATAGGAGCGCTGCCCGACTTCAAGGGACAGACCACTAAGAGAAGATTTAGGTATGAATCTGATGGGAATGAGCCGAAGACTAAGAACAAATGGATGAAGCTGATGGAATATTTTGTGAAAGCCACAAGGTATCAAGGAGAGCCTGAACCCGTAGAAGTCAATGGGATGATAGTACCAGGATTCAAGATCTTCAAGGATGTGCTGGGTAAGGAACCATAGGCAGAGGAAGTTGCAGAAGAGGAAGATAAATGGGAAGAAGAACTGTTGCTGTTGGAGAATCTGACGCTCGAAGAAAGCAAGAAGACGGAAGAAGACGAGACTGCAAATTACGAAGATGTTTATTTTCTTGACTTATTTGATTGTAATCCTGCATTTATTAATAATAAAGATATTGATTTTCCTGAATTATTTGATTGTAATCCTGTATTTATTAGTCTGCATCATAACATGCATGACATGAGCATATTTTACATTGACTCAGCAAAGACAAATGCATTTAATCTTGGTACATGTGAAAACCCTAAGAAAATTTCAATTGCAAGTGAGGTTACCTCTGATGAGCTGAAAGAATTAGAGAGAATATTAATAAAATATACAAAATTATTCACCTGGTCCTTTGAAGACATGTCAGAAGTGGACATGGGTATTACCCAGCACATGATACCAACTTATCCGAACATGAGACCAGTAAAGCAGAAGCTCCGAAGAATGAGGCCAAAATGGGCCAAAACGATTAGGGAAGAAGTCACAAAACAGATAGATGTGGGATTCTAAAAGTGGTAAAATACCCCGAGTGGTTAGCCAACATTGTGCCAGTACCAAATAAGGATGGAAAGGTCAGAATGTATGTGGATTATAGGGACTTCAACAAAGTTTTCCCAAAAGATGATTTTCCCCTACCTCACAGAGATGTGTTAGTTGATAGCATGGCTTTATCTATTATGTACTCGTTCACAAATGGATTCTCAAGATACAACCAGGTCCTCATGGCCGAAGAAGACAAGCATAAGACTGCCTTCATCACTGAGTTGGGAACATGTTGTTAGAAGGTGATGTCGTTTGGACTTAAGAATGCGAGAACCACTTATCAACGAATGGCCACTACATTATTCCACGACTTGATGTATAAGGAGATTGAGGTATACGTGGATGACATGATGGTTAAATCAGAGACGAGGGCCAGACATATAGAAGCACTGGAGAAATTCCTTCAAATGGTCGATAAGTACAACCTCTGACTCAACCCAAGAAGTGTGTGTTTGGTGTAACATCTGGGAAGTTGTTAGGACATACGGTAGGAATGGGAGAGATAGAAGTAGACCCTAAAAAGATCAAAGCAATTACCGAGATGCCCGCACTGAAGACAGAAAAGGAAGTCAGAGCTTTTCTCAGGAAATCCAGTGTATCAGTCGATTAATTGCAAAGCTAACGTTGATATGTGAGCCCATCTTCAAGCTATTGAGGAAGGACCAGCCTGTGGAGTGGAATGGGCATTGTCAAGAAGCTTTTGAAAAAATCAAAGAATACTTAGTTAAACCGCCCGTCTTGAAACCACAAAGGCCAGACAAACCCTTAGTGTTGTATTTGGCCATAGAACCCGAAGCACTGGGGGCGATGATGGTACAACCAGATGAGACAAGGGTGGAACATGTAGTCTACTACCTCAGTAAGATGATGCTTTCGTATGAAGCGCACTATCAAGAGGTGGAAAAATCTGTTTGGCAGTGATATGGGCTTCCCGAAAGTTGTGTAATTACTTCAAATCCTACAAGATACAAGTTGTAGCAAAGGAGAACCCCCTAAAATATTTGCAGTCAGTACCTTCACTGGTAGGGAAGTTGGGTAAATGGTTGGTGCTACTGACAGAGTTTTATATAGAATACCTCACCTCTAAGGTAGTCAAAGAGAGATTCGTAGCGGAATTCTTGGCATTACAACCCATAGAATGAGATCAGTATAAGTTCAAATTCCCAGACGATGAGGTCCAAACCATAATGGTCCAAGGGTGGAAATTGTATTTTGACGGGGTGGTGAATTATAAAGGAGCTGGAATAGGAATTGTGATAGTAACCCCCAAAGGCGAAACTCTACCTATGGCCAAGAGGTTGACGTTCAGAGTAACCAACAACATGGTCGAATGTGAAGCATGTGCCATTGGATTGAAAGCACTAATAGCCCTAGGAGCTAAGGACGTAGATGTTTATGGAGACTCAATGTTGGTAGTTCGACATATGTGAGAGGAATGAGAATTGAAGGAGGACCGGTTGAGACCCTACCTACTCCATCTAAGGAAGTTGGCACAAGTTATCCCCGACTATAAATTCCAGTACTTGCCACGAGAAGAGAACCAAATGGCGGATGCATTAGCCACCCTAGCCGCAACTTGGGAAAACCCTAAAAACTGGTAATGGGACCCATTGTGCTGACAACAACTAGCAGACCAATTTATGAGATAGAGAGAATCTTAGAAGTAGTAGTCGATGACGGGAAGCTGTGGTACTATGACATTCTACAGTATATAGAGCGTGAAGAATTCCCGAAAGGAGCCGGCAAGAATGATGGAATAGACATTCAGAAATTGGCTTCCCAATATGTGAGTTTAAGGGGAGAGCTGTACAAGTGACAAGCCAACGGCATCCAGCTGAAATGTTTAAGAAAAGAAGAGGTTCAGAAGGTGATGGAAGAGGTGCATGCTGGAGTATGTGGACCGCACATGACCGGATTGAATTTGTCTCGCAAGATAGTATGGCAGGGATTTTACTGGTCGACCATGGAAGCTGACTGCGCGAAGCTAGCGAAGCACTGTAAAATTGACAGGCACACGGTAACTTTAACCATATACCAACTACAGAATTACACGGACTGTCAGAACCATAGCCTTTCTGAGCATGGGGTATTGACATGATTGGAGAAATCAGGCCACATGCATCAAATGGGCATCGCTTCATAGTAGTGGCAGCATACTATTTTTCGAAGTGGGTAGCAGCCGATTCATTTTGTAATGTTACGGTGAAGCAGATGGCCAAGTTCATAACCTGTAATATAGTATGTCAATACGGAATCCCACATCACGTAAGGACAGACAATGGAGTCTAATTTCCAGGGGAAACAAAGGTGATGTTGCAGAAGTACGAGATAGGGCATCACAATCATCACCTTACAGGCCACATGATAATGAAGCGGTGGAGACGGTCAACAAAACCATAAAGAAAATACTAGCTAAAATGACGGAAAGTTATAAAGATCAGGCTGATAAACTACCGTATGCCCTGTGGGGGTATAGAACTTCGGTGAGAATGGAAACGGGAGCAACACCCTATGATTTGGTTTACGGGATGGAGGTAGTGTTACCAGTGGAAATAGAGATACAGTCAATGCGGGCCTCACAAAGGTTCGAAAAACATCATTACTGAATGCGAAAATGATGAAGGCCTTGCACCACAGGCAGCTATACTAGAAAAGGTTGGCCAGGGCGTTCAACAAGAAGGTGCGTCCCACCAAGATCAGAGAAGGTGATCTAGTGCTCAAGCAGTCGAAGCCACTAATAATGGACCCAATGGGAAGTTCAGGCCCAATTGTGAAGGACCCTACTTAGTAAAAAATATGATGGGGAATGAGGCAGTGAGACTGTCAGATTTGGAAGGGACCGAGTTCACCGAGCCCATCAACGTGGACAGGCTGAAGCAATACTTTTCATGAAAAAAATAAAAAATAAAAATAATAAAAATAATAAAAAGAAAAAAAGAAAGGCTCGTTGGGTTGAAAATATGCAAAGGACACCCATGCAAAATATAGAGCATGAGTGAGCAAGAAAAATGGCTAATTGTAAAATTTGTGAGGAACAGTTAGTGACAGAGGTACACTTGCAATGCAGTTTATTTCCTACATATCTACTAAGAAGTAATGCAAATGTCTTTATTGAAACAAATGTTTAAGATGTTCATAGATTGCATAAATTCCAGCTAACCATGAAATATTAGAGTCAAGTAATTATAAATCATGTCTTTTGCTTCTTAGATCCTGGACCAAAGTCAGGAGATCTATGAGAAGAACTCTAAGAATGGAGAAGAACTCCGAGAATGGAGAACAACCTCGGGAATGAGGACGACCAAAGAGCCTTGAGAATGAGGACAGATCCGAAAAAAAATGAGGAAAAAAAGATAAAAAGAGAGAAAAAAAAAAACAATTAGCTCGCTGAGTTGAAAACGCCACTCAGGCCAGATAGACCAATCTGCTAAGTTGAAAATCCGAAAGGATAACTTAGGCAAAAGATAGAAAGGACCTGCAACTCAGTGAACAAAGCACAACGCAGTACCTTTTCTGCATCCTCAGGATAGCAAAGGAAAGCTTCGGGAATCGGAAGATATGATTTCCAGTATCCGAGAATGGTAGTATGATAAAAATGCAAGCCGAGAATGGCAGCAAACTCCTGAGGGAGAGTACATATTTTGAAATCTAGGAATCAGAAGATATGATTTTCAGTATCCCAAAAGGATGAGGCCGCTTTCAAGAAGGCGTAATCTACTTTGACCTGGTATGGGTAGCGAAGAGAGGAAAGCTAAGCCAGGTCTGGGGTGACTAGTCTACCACCCCGCGAATAAGGGACACAATATGATCTTGCGCAATGAGACCAAAGAGAATTAAACAATCACCGTGGGAGAATTGATAGGAGGAAACTGTCAGCAGGCCAATGGGGCGCCCGAGGGACCAAAGGATTCCTAAAGGGGTGAAGAAACCCCCTAACATAAGGAATGCCTAACAAAATATGACATAAAGCTAATAGGACAAAGAAAACCCATTGTAATAGGGAATGCATCCATGCATACATGAATACACGTCGTATACACACAATTATTATTTTACGTTCACAGGAAAAAGAAAAAGCGGCGAAGAGAAGCAACTCCTCGGGAATTAGGACCAGCAACTCCTCAGGAATGAGGATGAACAAGCCGGGAATGGCACTCCGAGAATGGAGAATAACCTTGGGAATGAGGATGAGCAACTCCTCGGGATTGAGGACGAGCAAGCCGAGAATGGCACTCCAAAAATAGAGAACAACCTTGGGAATGAGGATAAGAAACTCCTCGGGAATGAGGACGAGCAAGCCGGGAATGGCCCTTTGGGAATAGAGAACAACCTCAGGAATGAGGATGAATCAAGGGTCGAAGTGCCTCACTACCATTATCAACAGTTTTGGGAATGAACCCTAGGGTCGAGGCCCACATTATCAGTACAGTTCGGGAATGAAACCCAGAGATCGAAGCATCTCACACTAGGAATGGTTCGGGAATGAACCGCAGAGATTGAAGCATCTCACACTAGGAATGGTTCGGGAATGAACCGCATAGATCGAAGCATCTCACATTAGGAATGGTTCGGGAATGAACCGTCGAGATCAAATCATCTCACATTAGGAATGGTTCGGGAATGAACCGCAGAGATTGAAGCATCCCACACTAAGAATGGTTCGGGAATGAACCACAGAGATCGAAGCAACTAACACCCGATGGTTTGGGAATGAAGCCCAGGGGTCGAAGCACCTCGCCATCAACTGAACTCAGTTCGGGAATGAAGGCCATAGATCAAAGCATCTCACACCTAGGATGGTTCGGGAATGAAGCCCAGAGGTCGAAGCACCTCGCCATCAACTCAACTCAGTTTGGAAATAAATCCAAGAGATCAAAGCATCTTGCAGGGATGAATCCCAGGGGTCAAAGCACCTTGCCATCAAATCAACTCAGTTCGGGAATAAATCATAGAGATCGAAGCATCTCGAAAGGATGAATCCCATGTGTCAAAGCACCTCGCCATCAAATCAACTCAATTCAGGAATGCTTAACCAAAGATGACATCAAGCTAATAGGAAAAAGAAAACCTATGAGAATAGGGAATGCATCCATGCATACATGCATACTCGTCATATACACACAATTATTATTTTGTGTTCGCAGGAAAAAGAAAAAGTGGCGAAGAGGAGCAACTCATCGGGAATAAGGACCAGCAACTCCTCAGGAATAAGGACGAACAAGCCGGAAATGGAACTCCGAGAATGGAGAATAACCTCGGGAATGAGGACGAATCAAGGGTCGTAGTGCCTCACTACCATTATCAACAGTTTTGGGAATGAACCCTAGGGTCGAGGCCTACATTATCAGTATAGTTCGGGAATGAAGCCTACAGATTGAAGCATCTCATACTAGGAATGGTTTGGGAATGAAACGCATAGATCAAAACATCTCACATTAGGAATGGTTCTAGAATGAACCGTCAAGATCGAAGCATCTCACATTAGGAATGGTTCGGGAATGAACCGCAGAGATCGAAGCATCCCACACTAGGAATGGTTCGGGAATGAACCGCAGAGATCGAAGTATCTCATATTAGGAATGGTTCGGGAATGAACCGCAGAGATCGAAGCAATTCACACCCGATGGTTTGGGAATGAATCCTAGAGGTCGAAGCACCTCGCCATCAACTGAACTCAGTTCGGGAATGAAACCCATAGATCGAAGCATCTGACAGCCAGGATTGTCGAGAATGAAGCCCAGAGGTCGAAGCACATCGCCATCAACTCAACTCAGTTCGGAAGTAAATATTAGAGATCGAAGCATCTCGTAGGGATGATACCCAGGGGTCAAAGCACCTCGCCATCAAATTAAATCAGTTCAGGAATGAATCCCAGGGGTCGAAGCACCTCCCAAAAGTAGCGAAACAATAGGTAAGTCTGGCAACGACCGACGAACCAGGTATGTAAAAATGCATGCATGACTTTGATAGGGTTGTCACTGTCACACACTGCACGAGCCCCATCAAAGTGGGGGCGACTGTAGACACTGTATTTTTTCATAAGCCCGATGATGAGCCTCGTATGGACGCACTACCTGAAAAGTTGCGGAAGTTGCGGGAAACGAATGGCGGAAGGAAAGAAAACCTTCAAAATTAGCACCTCACTGGATTCGGACTCACTAGCCAGCCTAGGATTCCCTCAATCGGTTTCTATTTCAAACCTTAGCCTCGGACAAGCCCCAAACACCTGCAACCGGCCCATTACCCTGTAACCCACACAATCGGCCCATAGCCTCCCATGCACGCCCAAACCTTCCCAAATAGAGAAAATCTCATGCAATTCACATGTCAAAATTCCTTCCTCAACACTTTACAATTTAACAAGATGTGAAATCCCATCCTCACCAATTTAAAAAGATTTAAGATATCCATCACCAAATTTGTGATATTGTATTCCCAAAATAAATTGAGAATATATCTCCCAAATCAATGTCATTTATTTCCCTATTTGGAGATCCTTTCAAAACATTATAAACAGACACTTTTCTTCATCATCAAGGGGGCTCTTTTGATTAGCCACAATAACAAAACCCTAAGTACTCTCTTTTCTTACCTTGGGCGTGAACTACAAAGAAAAATCCTAGACCTTGGACGGCTCCATTCTTATTCTTCTTACCACTAAAACTACACACAAATAAAACCCTGGAATACCGAGAAACACAACCCTGAAACACCGAAAGACAAACAGCAAACCAAAACCAAAAATAACAAGTCCAACATCACCAAAACAACCAACAAACACCGAAGGAACCAAGCTAGAAATCATTACCAGAAAGCAAACAGCCAAACCAGCCACAACCATCACCGAAACTAGAAAACAACCCACCACAAACACTGAAAACAACAACCAGTAACAACCCCAAAATCGTGAACCAAAGCATCAAAACCTTGAACGAAAACAGCCCGAAAAAAAAACCAAAACAACAGCCTAAAAACAACCAAAACAGCAGCAAAAAACATCCCCCAAAAACAACGAAAAATAGCAACCAGCGAAATAGTAAAAATATTAACTAGAAAATAGCAAAAATAGCAACCAGCCAAATGGCAAAAACAGCAACCAAAAATAGCAAAAATAGCAACCATAAAATAGCAAAACATCAAGCAGAAACAGCGAACCAGCAACCAGAACCAGCGAACCAAGCTTCGATCATTCCGGCAACGGCTTAACGTACTTCCGAGGAAGCAACTTGAAAGGTAAGTCGTAAGGGCACCCCTTTTATTTTTATAGTTCCGGACACGGCATGCCTGTTGGACAACTATTACCCATAGCATCACTATTTTGTAAATGACATGGTGTTCTTATACAAAATTAACTATGTGACAAAGGAAATTGCTCTTTTATCATTTTGTAATTGGATTGCCTGGATATATAAATGATAAAAGTCCTTATGATTAGTTCCGGATTAATAAGATATCAGACAATATTAATCCATGAAAGGCTTAATCATTAAATATCCCTAGTCATAGTATTATCGAGACTGCACATCGATAATGCGGAATAGACTAGTATTGCACTTGTGCGCGTTATGGAAGCTTAACGGTATAGTTCTCATATATTTAAGTATTGGATACTTATGCAAGTATGATATGAGGTTATGTTAGCCGTTGGACCAGGAACTATTGGTCGTCCTGGGCTTTAACAGGTTCTGTGTATACCTCTTCTAGGTATATTGAGAATCGTAGTGTATTGGGTGTGATGTCAAGATGAAAATATCACTTCAGTCGTATAGAGATGATGATCACGTAGGATACGAAACTAGTATTCTTAAGTACTGCAATTATCAGGATAATATTACTAGGCATGATTATCCGATTACAGAGACTAGTTGACAGTGATCCGATATATGCTTCGTACGGGGCAGACACAATTCATGCCCCAGGCCTAGCATGTGACATTCGATACTGGATCGTAATACGCAATACACTATATACTATGCCTGATAAAGATTATATATTCCTTTAAAGAATATTTCTGGAGAATTGGGTAGGCACGGTGCTTTGCTAGAAGACAACCATGTCTTGTAAATTGGTAAGAACGTGGTACCGGGTACACACGTGTTCGAATAGTCCGATGACCGTATTTACTGTCAACATATCCAAGGATCTCTTGGGTCACTTCCCGAAGATTCACTGATGAGATTTGACTCGAACAGAATTAATCTGGGATTAATTATGAGAGAGAAAATTAATTTGGGATTAATTATCAAAGAAAGAATTAATCTGGGATTAATTGCGTGGAGAATTTATCTGGTATTAAATTCGTCGAGAGGAGAGAACGCGATTAATTTCGAATTAATCGGTAAAATAAATTTAATAGCGAAATTGGATTTCTCTATTTAATTTATTTAATTGTGCTAAAATAATATATTAGATATATTAATTGAAATTGGATTTCAATGTGGAATTAAAATTGGATTTTAATTTGTGCGAACGAATTTATTTGGAATTAATTGCGAGCGACTTTCGTAATAATTTTGCGAGGCATTATTATTTAATTAAATTGGATTTAATTACATCACAACGGAAAATTCGTTTAATCGGATTAAACAAACCCGAGCCCAAAGTGTGTTGAGCAAGCCCACTTGAATTTTAAATTTAAAGTGGGGCCCACCAACTTACATCAACTTGACACTTGACTTACATAAAGTAGTCATAAGTGTGATGGAAGTTGTTGGCTATTATAAATCTGGCATTTTATTACACAAACACAAGTCAACTTAAGTGATATGTTTTGGAAACAAAAATCACTATTCATTCTCTCCTCCAAGCCTCCAAAACCGTGAGCTTCATCCTCTCCCCATGGAATTTTTTTGCAAAATTTCAACTTGCTAGCACATTAAGGAGTCAAAAGAAGGTGATAGGGAAACTCACCCGAGAGTTTGGAACACGATTTAAAGCTTGGAGCTTCCGAAATAAAAATAAAAAGTCTTGAAACTCATCTGATCAATGTGAGTATTTCCGTAACTCTCTTTGATTTATTCACACACAAATCATCTTAGAGATCATTGGAATGTTCTAGGAACACTAACAATGATATCAGAGTATCCTAAGTTTGATTTGAAAATCTAGGGTTCATATACTTTAATTTGGGATTTTTTGGCTTGGAGCTTGATTTGCCTAAATTGATGGTTGGGTTATGTTTATATGATGTTGAATTGGATTTTTTCATTGTTGGAATTGAGAAAATTTGATTAGATCAAAAATCCCCAATTCCTTAGCATGGCCGAATTTATGCCATAGTATTGCTCATGGTTAATTTTGAAATTTGACAATTAGATATGTTAGTTGGCATGAAATGTATGTTAGATGTTGATTTAATTGGAATGAAATCAAATTGCATGATAATTTCTATGCCTTTGCCGTGAGCTATATAGCCTGTTTTAGAATTGATTTCGCTTAAATTTATGTTGGACATGAATTGGAAATATTTAGCATGATTAATTTTATTAATTAGTGTTTTGGAAACATTAGATTAGTTGATTAATTATGTTAATTACACTTGAATTGGATTAATATGTAATTTGGAATAATGTATTAAATTAATTGTTGTAATTGGGCTTAATGGGCTTGGTTGGGCCAACTTTGGTTTAGGACAATTGTGTTGGATCCAATTGGTCCTAAAACTATTTCCATAAAGTCCAAATATGACAATTGGGCCTTTAAATAATTTAATTGAGCCTAATGGGCCTAAATTGATTTTTACCATAGGGTTATTCCTAATTGGGCCTTGGAATCTTGGGTTTGATCCATAATGGCAAAAGTCCATGCCTAAATAATTAATTGAAAGCCCATTGGACTTTAATTGAATAGTATTGGATACTAATTGGGCCTTTGAGACCCCATTTGATTGGATTTGGAATCCAAGTCTTTAAGGCACATAAATAAGTGTAATTATTTAATTTGGATTTAAAAATGAATTAGTATTGGATAAAATTTAAATTGGATTTAAAATTGTAGTTCGATATAATTCAAGAATACGTACTTTGAGTATTTATTCTTAAACGAGTTGGACTCGCGCAAATCAAATCGTTGTTTGAACATTGGATGGTCATTAATTCAAAGATTAGTTAATTAGATTAGATTGATTGAATAACATGCTTTGTGTGAATACATGGATGTATTTGTATGAATAATGTATATCAGATTGATATTAGAAGGGTGAGGGCAATTTTGGAAATTGTTGTAATAAATTTAGAATTTATTTAAATTGGACCTGCGTGTCTAGCCTATTATCTCTATTCTCTTTGTAAATGAGGTTTCTTTTAGTGTTATGTAATTGGGTAGAAGTATGAATAGTGCTAGCGGGAGAGAGGAAGGGGATAGATTTGTTTTAGGAACAAATTGTTTTATATATCCATCCGCATATCATTATTATTTTATTTTGCGCCTTATAATGCATTTAGAATGCATGCTTAATGGTGTTTGATGAGACTTAATCAAATATAATAAATTGGTTGCCAATTTTCACGAAAAACCCTCATCAAATGTTAAGTGTTTTTCCTTCCATTGAGTGGTTCTCTCTCAAGATCCAAGACTGGCATTGGTTTGTTGGCCAAAGTCAAGATCAATGTCCATCACGGATGTGTTTGAACCATGTAAGCTTTATTACATATCGCGTGTCTTGGGCAGTTGTGACTTGTTGTCCAAAGTCAAGGTCACTTCTTGTTCATCGACCTCGATTACGAAGCTTTCCTACTGTCAATGGGTCGCGCTTAACTAGAATTATTAAGCTTGTTGAGCCAAAGCCAAGGCTTAGTTGATTTAGAGTAAAAAGTTTAGGAAATATATTGGATATATTTACATATATTATATATATGTTTCGGACTTGGAGGTCCACCTACTGGATCTAGGAATTGGATGGGATCCAATTGATCTTAGAGATCCACCAAGTTAAGTTCATACAGCTTGTTGGCCAAAGTCAAAGTTGTGTGTTATTTAACGGGATTCTAGCCCACTAGGAAACTAGATTTCTCGTGTACTCCACAGTCGGTTAGAGGCTTGCCGAAAATAGTGGAAGGCTAGTATTAAATTTCCAATTTCGTTTAGATACTTGCCAATACGCGCTCTTTTATTTATCGTTGTTATATATATATATATATTAGTTGGACTAATATTGAATATTGCTTTCTTTGAAAAGTTAGACTGTACAACATACTACTCCACTTGTAGTTGATTATATAGTTGGACTATAGTAATCATTACATTTTGAGTGTACCCAAAATCGTTGATAGAATACTTGGACTATTGCCATCAAGATGGCTGGAAAGATTAGTGTTACGGACATCATCATGGGCGATAATGTCTTTAACGACATAAATTTTCCAGATTGGGAAATGAATCTCAGGATAGTCCTGGGAGCTGAGAAATTACTTTATTGGATGGAGAAACCTCTCGGGCCTGAGCCTGGAGTTGAGTAAATAGTAGAACATGAGCTTTAAAAGACTCATCCTGATGATAACTTTAGTGCTCAATTTGTCATGCTTGTTGCAAGGACACCTTAATTTCATCGTCAGAACAACGGATTGGATCCTTATAGTATGATGTTGAAATTGAAGGATCTTCACATATCTAATCTTAGATCTCATGAGCTATTTCGCTTGCGTATGTTAGAGGGTACATCTGTCGAAACTAGGTGTCGCAGATGATTACTGACATCAAATAGCTAGGTTAGCGGGGCATTACCTATGAGGCCGACACTTCCATAGATTTGATCTTATAGTCTCTGCCCGAATGCTGGGGCGGGTTCATCTTGAACCAAGAGAAAACTCTTGGAAAGTTAATGGATATGCTCAATGAGGCAGAGCAAGAGCTTCCAAAAGGGCAAGAAGCGCAACACACATCTTACTTCGACATCCCGGAAGGCCAAGGCTTGGCCGAAGGCTTCTGGGGGTGTGAAGAAAAGGGGCAAAGGTAAAATCGTCATAATCTTCTGGTCTGACAAATGACATATCCCAAAATGTCTGCCAAAATTATGGTAAACGGGGTCACTGGAAGCGTGACTACCGTATGGATAAAGCTGACATGAAAGGAAGTGAAGGCGGGCAAGGCTCTGACTTCATGTATGTTTGTTATTAGAATAAACGTGTCCACTACTTGTTTTAAAATTGGATTTTTAATACTAGATGTGGTACATACATATGTACTGATGTTCAGGATCTGCTGATTACAAGAGATAGACTTCATATAAGATCGACCTGCGAGTCAAAAATGGGACGAGAGTCGCTGTTTTAGTTGTGGGAACCTAAGTTTTGTAACTGCTATTTGGGCATGTACTTAAATTAGGAAAGTGTTATGATGTACCTAGTTTGACTAGAAATATTATCTCTATATCTAGTTTAACCCGTTGCGGGTATACTTTTATGTTCCAAAACACTGGGTGTTTTGTTTATAAAGAAGATATATGAGATATACACATTAGATGTGAATAACAGTATTTATATTTTGAATATAAACAAATCTCAAACATATAACATGACAACACAAATGGCTCAAACAGAATTAATCAGATGAGACTTATTTATGGCATTATCGTCTGGGACACATTAAAAATACTCATATATCCACACTTTCGAAGAGTGGATACGTGGACGGATTTGATCCTAATTCATATGACGTCTACGAATCTTCTTTATTTGGCAAAGTGCCTAAAATTCCTTTTAGCGGTAAAGGTGTACGTGCCACTGAGCTGTTAGCCCTTGTTCATGGTGACGTAATGGGCCCATATCTAGCCAGGCTAGAGGTGGATAAAAATACTTCATAACCTTTACGGATGTTGCATCGCGTTATGGTTGTGTGTTTCTTAAGAAACACAAATCGGAAACTTTTGATAAATTCAAAGAGTTTCGACATTAAGTAGTAAAAACAGACCGGTTAAAAGTATTAAAACATCACGGTTGGACCGTGGTGGAAATACTTAAGCAATAAGTTTCTAGATTATTTGAAAGAGTATGATATTCTTTCATAATGGACTCCTCCCGGAACACCTCAATTGAGTGGTGTGTCCGAACGGAGAAACCGGACTTTTGTGGACATGGTAAGGTTAATGATGAGTCGCACTGAGCTACCAATTTCCTTCACGGGATTACGCATTGAATAGTGCAATACTTATTTTGAATAAGGTTCCACCAAAGTTTATTGGACAGACTCCATATTAAATATGGACAGGAAAGAAATCGGGTTTCTCATTCCTGATGATTTGGGAATGTTGGGCATATGTTTGGATGATACCACACTACAATCCAAATTAGATAAGTGCCCATTTGTAATTGGTTATTCTAAGGAAACTAATTCCACAACTCACAAGAGAACAATGTATTTGTTACTCTCAATGCAGTTTTCCTAAAAAGAACACCTAAATACAGTGGTAAGTGCGAGGAAAGTAGAACTCGATGAAAATCGGAGTAATACGGTTCCTGGCATCGATCCCTTAACGGAACACGAACAGTTCATCAGGGATGAATCTGTACCACAATCTTCTAATACACAAGAACCGCGTAGGTCGGAGAGAGTCAAGAAACAACGTAAGAGGTATAAGTTTCTGATCTCACCTCATGTAGATGTCAATCTTATTGAGGAAGACGAAAGGACTACGTATGAGGAAATGATAAAAGGTATCGACTCAGGTTTATGGCAAGGTGACATGAAGACCGAAATGGATTCCATGTATAACAACCAAGTTTGGACACTGGTTGATGCACCAGAAGGCATAATGCCTATTGGTTGTAAATGAGTCTTCATGGTGAAGAAAGACATGGATGACAACATACAAACATCAAAGCTAGGCTTATAGCAAAAGGGTATCGTCATCAACATAGTGTCGATTACGACGAAACCTTTTACCTGTTGCCATGATTAAATCCATTCTGATAATGCTTGCAAGTGCTGCATATTTCATTTATGAAATATGGCAGCTGAACGTCAAAACCGCTTTCTTTAACGGAAACCTTTTGGAGGATGTTTTATATAATGTCCTGATGGTTTTGTCATACCAAAACATGCAAACAAGGTTTGCAAGTTAACTCGATCCAATTATGGATTTAAGCAAGCATTGTGTTCTTGGAACAAACGTTTTGATGAGATCATATTACAATATGGTTTTATTCAAAACGAAGGTGATTCTTGTGTATATAAGAAGGTTAGTGGGAGTGCACTGACATGGGATGTCCTACATATTGATGATGTATTATTTCTTGGAAATAACATTCCCATGTTAACAATCGGGGTGAAAGATTGGCTTTCATTAATATTCTCCATAAAAAATCGGGAGAGGCAACCTTTATTCTAGGAATAAATATCTACTGCAATAGATCTCAAAATTGTTGACACTCTCCGAGAACTTGTAGATTGAAAGACATGTACATGAATTGGTGTGTCATATGCGTTGAGCATGTGGAGTCACAATCAAACCAATCTAAGTGATGGTCACTGGATTGATGTAAAGAACATCCTTGAGTATCTTAGACGAACTAAGGATGCTTTCTTGAAATATAGAGAATGAGAACTTGAGGTGACTGGGTTCACCGTTGCAATTTTCCAAACCGATGAAGATGACTATAAGTCGCAATAAGGGTATGTATTTTGTTTGAACAACGAAATAGTGAGTTGGAAATGTACCAAGCAAGATACTGTTGCTGATTCAACAAAGCGGAATATATTGCTGCGGCTGAGGTAGCAGAAGAAGCATTTTGGATCTATAAAATTCCTAATTAGATTGGTAGTAGTGCTGTTAGCAGCTGAGCTGGGCTACATCACAAGCTAAAGAATTACGATCTCATCAACGATCTAAGTATGTACTTCGACGGTTTTATCTTACTCGTGAGATCATACATCGTGGCGATGTGATGATCAAATAAATCATTTCAGATGATAACTTTGCATATCCGCTAGCGAAAGAAATATCTCAGCATAAGAATGAATGACCCGTACATAGTTCAAGTGTTGGAAACTTGAATGATTGGGCTATAGGCCAAGTGGGCGATTGTTGGAAAATTATGACCCAAACATCACTATTTTGTAAATGACATGGTGTGCTTGTACAAAACTAACTATGTGACAAAGGAAATTGCTCTTTTATCATTTTGTAATTGGATTACTTAGATATATAAATGATAAAAGTCCATATAATTAGTACCGGATTAATAAGATATGAGATAGTATTAATCCATGAAAGGTTTAATCATTAAATATCCATAGTCGTAGTATTATCGAGACTGGACATCGATAATGCGGAATAGGCTAGTATTGCACTTGTGCGTGTTATGGAAGCTTAATGGCATAGTTCTCATATATTTAAGTATTGGATACTTATGCAAGTGTGATAGGAGGTTCTGTTTACCGATGGTACGGGAACAGCTTCGCTCTGGATTGACCTCTCGGAAACCCATTGGTAGTGTGACTATGTGTCTATGGGAATCCGAATCAGGGTAGGTGTATTTGGTTTTAACCTGATACTTGCATCGCTAATACTTGCGACAATCAGTATACTTTGGTTTTGGTCTTCCGGGGCATTAACAGGTTCTGTGTACGCCTCTTCTGGGTATATTGAGAATCGTAGTGTATTGGGTGTGATGTCAAGATGAAAATATCACTTCAGTCAATTGGAGATGATGATCACGTAGGATACATAACTAGTACTCTTAAGTACTACAGTCATCGGGATAATATGACTAGGTCATGATTATCCGATTATAGAGACTAGTTGCCAGTGATCCGATATACGTTTCGTACGGGACAGACACAATTCCAGCCCCAGGCCTAGCATGTGACATCCGATATTGGATCGTAATACGCAATACACTGTATATTACACCTGATAAAGATTATATATTCATTTAAAGAATATTTCTGGAGAATTGGGTAGGCACGGTGCTTTTCTATAAGCCAACCATGTCTTGTAAATCGGTAAGAACGTGGTACCGGATACGTAGAGATTGAAGCATCTCACACTAGGAATGGTTCGGGAATGAACCGTAGAGATCGAAACATCTCACACTAAGAATGGTCGGGAAAGAACCGCAGAGATCGAAGCATCTCATATTAGGAATGGTTCGAGAATGAACCGCAGAGATCGAAACATCTCACATTAGGAATGGTTCGGGAATAAACCGCAGAGATCGAATCATCTCACATTAGGAATAGTTTGGGAATGAACCGCAGCGATCGAAGCATCTCATACCCAGTGGTTTGGGAATGAAGCCCAGGGGTCGAAGCACATCGCCATCAACTCAAATCAGTTCGGGAATGAAGCCCAGAGATCGAAGCGTCTCACACCCATGATGGTTTGTGAAAGAAGCCTAGAGGTCGAAGCACCTCACCATCAACTCAACTCAGTTCGGGAATAAATCATAGAGATCGAAGCATCTCGCAGGAATGAATCCTTGGGGTCAAAGTACCTCACCATCAAATCAACTCAGTTCGGGAATAAATCATAGAGATCGAAGCATCTCGCAAGGATGATACCCAAGGGTCAAAACACCTCCCATCAAATCAACTCAGTTCAGGAATGAATCCCAGGGTCGAAGCACCTCCCAAAAGTAGCGAAACAATAGGTAAGTCTGGCAACGACCGACGAACCAGGTATGTAAGAATGCATGCATGACTTTGATAGGGTTGTCACTGTCACACACTGCACGAGCCCAATCAAAGTGGGGACGACTGTAGACACTGTATTTTTGCATAAGCCCGATGATGAGCCTCGTATGGACGCACTACCTGGAAAGTTGCGGAAGTTGCGGGAAACGAATGGCAGAAGGAAAGAAAACCTCCAAAATTAGCACCTCACTGGATTCGGACTAACTAGCCAGCCTAGGATTCCCTCAGTCGGTTTCTGTTTCAAACCTTAGCCTCGGACAAGCCCCAAACACCTGCAACGGACCCATTACCCTGTAACCCACACAATCGGCCCATAGCCTCCCATGCACGCCCAAACCTCCCAAATAGAGAAAATCCCATGCAATTCACATGTCAAAATTCATTCCTCAACACTTTACAATTTAACAAGATGTGAAATCCCATCCTCACCAATTTAAAAAGATTTAAGATATCCATCACCAAATTTGTTATATTGTATTCCCAAAATAAATGAGAATATATCTCCAAATCAATGTGATTTATTCCCTATTTGGAGATCCTTTCAAAACTTTATAAAATGGACAATTTTCTCCATCATCAATGGGGCTCATTTGATCGGCCACAACAACAAAACCCTAGGGACTATCTTTTTCCTACCTTGGCCGTGAACTACAAAGAAAAACCCTAGACCTTGGACGACTCCCTTCTTCTTCTTCTTACCACTGAAACTACACACAAATAAAACCATGAAATACCGAAGAAACACAATCGTGAAACACCGAAAGAGAAACAGAAAACCAAAACCGAAAATAACCAGTTCAACATCACCAAAACAACCAACAAACACTGAAGGAACCAAGCTAGAAATCGTGACCAGAAACCAAGCAACCAAACCAGCCATAACCATCACCGAAACCAGAAAACAACCCACCACAAACACTGAAAACAACAACCAGTAAACAACCCCAAAATCGTGAACCCAAGCATCAAAACTGTGAACTAAAACAGCCCAAAAAAACAACCAAAACAGCAGCTAAAAAACAACCAAAACATCAACCAAAAACATCCCCAAAAACAACCAAAAATAGCAACCAGCGAAACAGTAAAAATAGCAACCAGCGAAACAGCAAAAACAGCAACCAGAAAATAACAAAAATAGCTACCAGCCAAACGGAAAAAAACAACAACCAAAAACAACAAAATAGCAACCAGAAAATAGCAAAACATGAAGCAGAATCAGCGAACCAGCAACCAGAAATAGCGAACTAGCGAACCAATCTTCGATCATTCCGGTAAGACCTGATGGAACCCCATTTATTTTTATAGTTCCGGACACGGCATACATGTTAGACAATTTTGGGGGTGTGATGAGTGTAAATGTATCACTATTTCCCACTCATTTGACCTAATATTTTATATAGTTTCTTGAGTTTTATAAATATTTTGAGGTGTTTGTGTTATTTTGTAGATAAATAAAGTTTCAGGACTCTCTGGAAGCAATTCAGAGCCAAAACAGTGAAAATCAGACAAAAAGGGAAAAATTGTAATTTGGGCGTCGCGACGCGCAAGCCTTCTGCGTCGCGACCGCTAACGTACGCCAAACCTTGCTAACATGCGCTGAATCATGCTAAAATACGCTGGAACACGTCCCAAAATTTTAGAAGTCTGCTAACATGCACACTTGCTAACGTGCGTCTGCTACGTGTCAACATCAGAGCAGATCCGCTTACGTGTGCCATGATGTTGGACGGTTATGACCCATAACGTCACTATTTGTACAGATCATGGTGATGTTGTACAAATTAACTATGTGACAAATGAGATTGCTCTCTTATCATTTGTGATTAGATCACCAAGATGTATAAATGATAGGAGGTCCTTATGATTAGTTCATGGATTGAGATGATATGAGACAGTATCAATCCGCGAAGGTTTAATCATTAAATATCCCTAGTTAGAGTATTATAAAGATCGGACATCGATAATGCGTAAAAGACTAGTATTACACTTGTGCGCGTTATGAGGGCATAACGGCATAGTTCTCATATATTTGGGAATAGGATACTCATGCAAGTGTAGTAGGAGGTTGTGTTTTACCGATGGTACGGGAAATAGCTTCGCTCTGGATAGACCCATCGGAATTCCATTGGTAGTATGACTATGTGTCTATGGAACTCCGAAATCAGGGTAGGTGTATTTGGTCTTAACTTGAGACTTGCACCGCTAATACTTGCGACAATCAATATACTTTGGTTTTAGGTCGTCCAGGGCTTTAACAGGTTCTGTGTACGCCTCTGCTGGGTATATTGAGAATCGTAGTGTGTTGGGTGTGATGTCAAGACGGAAGTATCACTCCAGTCATAGTGGAGATGATGGTCACGTAGGATACAGGACTGGTCCTCTTATATGCTGCAGAGATCCGATATGTGCTTCGTACGGGGCAGACACATTTCCAGCCCCAGGCCTTGCACGTGACATCCGATACTGGATCGAAATACGCAATACTACGTATATTACGTCTGATATAGATCACATATTCCTGTAAAGATATTTCTGGAGAATTGGGTAGGCATGGCGCTTTCCTAAAAGCCAACCTTGTCTTGTAAATCTGTAAAAATGTAGTACGAGGTACTTACGTGTTCAGATAGTCCGACGACCGAATTTACTGCCAACATATCCGGGGATCTCATGGGTCGCTTCCCGAAGATTCACCGATGACGAATGACTCACACTTGATTAATCTTGGATTAATTAGATGAGAGAGAAAATTAATCTGGGATTAATTACGGGGATATTTTATCTGGGATAAAATATCATTTAAAGAGAGAGACGATTAATTTGGAATTAATCGATAAAATAATATATTTGATATATTATACGAAATTGGATTTTGACGCGGAATTGAAATTAGATTTTAATTCGGGCGAATGAGTTAATTTAGAATTAATATGTTAGCGATGTGAATAGTGATTTCGCTAGGCATAATCATTTAATTACGTCGCAACAGAAAATTCGTTAATTTAGAATTAGTGAACCCGAGCCCGATAGTGTTTGCGAGTGCACTCGCATTTCGAATTCAAGTACGGCACGCAAGTCACATCAAGCGTCAAATCATTAGTCACATCATGCTTCAAATCACATATCGCTTTGAGTGATGTGACAATTTGATTGATTGATTGATTGATGTAGTGGTTGTGGGCTTTAATTGGTTTGACTTTGAAAGCCAAAAATTGTGTATATGATTTTTGGAAAATCAATTACCAATTACACAACACATAACACTCTCTCTCTCCCTTTTGGCTCACGGTTTTGGAGCCAATTCTTCTCCCTCTCTCTCACGGCCACAATGCCACTTTCTTTTTCTTTCATTCACTGGTTTGACCGAGAAAAGCAAGGAGAAGATAAGGAATTTTTGTAGTAAAAATTCCTAAGTGCTAGCACACAATGGAGTCTTGCGAAGGTGATAGGGAAACCCACTTGTTAGCTTGGAATCATCAAACAAAGCTTGGAGCTTGATGGATCATGCAAAAGCCAAAAATGGAGGACACCAAAACTGCCACTGTCGAGCACTCATGAGGGAGCTTAAAGTTTTGTTCTTCACCTCATCGCCTCAACCGATCATGTAAGTATTCCGCAACTTCCTCGATGTATTCACATGTTATTTCTTGCTTGATAATCGATTCTCAGGACTTAGAGTTTTACCAACAATGGTATCAGAGCAAGTAAAAGCATGAAACTTGATTTAGGGTTAAAATTGGGTAAATTGATTTTGAGCATGATTTGTTAAATGGATGATGAGTATGCTTAATGTAGTTTAATTGAAGTTTGATTGGATCATTTTATGAAAGTTGTTTGGAACAATTTTCCCCAAAAATCTTAGCTTGGCCGAGAGGTAGCTTGCCCTAAATGTCTTAGAATTTTTGATCTTTGATTCATTGGATGACTTGAAATCAATTAGGAATGTTGATTTAATGTTGAATTGGATTTATTGGATTGGATTCGAATTGGACATAATTAACCCTACCATTGCCGAGACTTTGAAGCATGAATATGGGTTTGATTTTTGTTAAAATGTGTTGGACATGTTTTAATGTTAATAAGCATAATTAATTAGGCTCATTGGTGTTTTGGAAATATTGATTTGGGTGATTAATTATGGCAATACACTTTGTTTAATTAAATATGAAATTTGGAATTTTTGTAGTTAAATTAAATGGGCTTAAATTGGATTTAGGCTTGTAAAGTTGTTATTGGGCTTAAGTGGGCTTGGTTGTACCAAGATGGGTTTAGGCAAATTGGTTGGATCCAATTGGGCCCAAAACCGTTTCCATAAAGTCCAAATGCGACTAATGGACCTTAATTATTTTAATTGGGCCTAATGGGACTAAATTGATTTCTAGGCTTATGGGTTATTCTTTGATTGGGCTTTGGTTATTGGGTTTGACCCAAGTTGACTAAAAGTCCATGCCTTAAGAAATTAATTAAAAGCCCATTGGACTTTAATTAAATAAACATTGGATGTTAATCGGGCTTTGAGACCCGTAGCGGTTAGATTTAGAATCTAAGTCGTAGTAAAGGTTAATTTATAAAGTGTAATATTTAATTTGGAATTAAATAGTGTTGGAGTTTCTAGAGGTCCCAAGATCAAAACTCAAGCCTGAATCATAAGCGAATACAACGATTTAAGTGCGGAATACTTACATCGAGCGCGTGGAGATGCGATTTGGCAACAAAAACGAACTCACTGCCCACTGCCACTGCTCACGGCAGTTCACTGTCATGTGCGCCCACTGCTGCAGATTTGGCTTCTGTTTTGTGCCATTTTGATCAGAAAAACGAGCTCCAAGCTTCATCAAAACGTTCCTTGCTCATGGGTATACTTCCCTTATCACCTTGGCATGATCCGGAGTTGTGCTAGCACTTCTTGTTTTGCCACAAAACACACTTGCTTCCCTCCATTTCCTTTTGTCTGTTCGGCAGTTCCACTGCCTTTTCAAAACCAGAAAATGTCGTGAGAGAGAAGAGAAGAAGAAGAAGAGCGGAGAGGAGGGAAAAAATGAATTAAAAGGGTATACGGTTTTTGTGTTTCTTTATGCATCAAATGCATTTAATTTCATTTGAAATTCATTTCAAACACATTTGGGTTATAATTCCAACCACACACATCACCTTTTTGAAATTCATTAAATATCTCACCTTTTTACATTGAGAATAGGGACAATGTATCATCCCTCAAAGGTGACTAGATACATCCATCATCTATTTGCGTCAAGTAATGAGATATCGCGATGTGATTTGCGGATTCCACCCGTTTCAAAATACGAATGTGTCCGCAAACACTTTCGGGCCCAAATTCGCTAATTCCGAATTAACTAATTTCCGTCGCGACGAGAATTAAATAATTACGCCTAGCGGAATTATTATCACGTCGCTAACGAATTAATTCTAAATTAATTCGCTCGCCCGAATTAAAATCTATTTTAATTCCGCGTCGAAATCTAATTTCGTTTACTATATCAAATATATTAATTCCTCGATTAATTCCAAATCAAGTTTCTCTCTCTCTTCAATTGGTATTTTATCCTAGATATAAAATTGTCTCGAAATTAATCCCAGGATAATTCTCTCTCTCATCATATTAATCCCAGATTAATATAAGTGCGAGTCATACGTCATCGGTGAATCTGTGGGAAGCGACCCATGAGATCCCCGGATATGTTGGCAGTAGAGTAAATACGGTCGTCGGTGTATCCGAATCACGTACGTACCAAGTTACTACGTTCTACCGATTTACGGACAAGGTCGAATCCTAGCAAAGCACCAAGTCTTCCCAATTCTCCGGATATATTCTCATAAGAATATTAAGATGTATCAAGGCGTAGTAGTATACCTTAGTATTGTGTATATCTGCCCCAGTAGTATCGGATAATCACGTGCTAGGGCTGGGGCTGGATAAGTGTCTGCCCCCGTCCGAAACACATGTCGGATGTTTGGTAACATAGTCTCTATAATCGGATATACATGACCTGGTCACAATATCCCGATTGGTTGCGCAACACTCAAGGCACTAGTACCATATCCTGCGTGACATCTACTCCAATATGACTGAAGTGACACTTCCGTCTCGACATCACACCCAATACACTACGACTCCCTGATAAACCCAGAAGCGGTGTGTACCCAGAACGGTTAAAGCCCTGTACCACCAAGACCAGAGTTTACCGATTATCGCAAGTATTAGCGATGCAAGTCTCAGGTTAAGACTATACACACCTACCTCGATTCGGCCTCCCATAGACACATAGTCATAATACCAATGGGATTCCGAGGGGGTCTATCCAGAGCGAAGCTGTTTCCCGTACATCGTGAAACACGACCTCCTATTGCACTTGTATAAGTATCCAATCTTATATATATGAGAACTATGCCGTTGTGCCCTCACAACGCGCACAAGTGCAATACTAGCCTATCCGCATTATCGATGTCCAGTCTCGATAATACTTCGGCTAGGGATATTTAATGATTAATCCTTCGGGGGATTGATACTGTCTCATATCATCTCAATCCAGGAACTAATCATATGGACCTCTCTTCATTTATACATCTATGGTGATCTATCACAAATGATGAGAGTGTGCAATCCTTGTCACATAGTTGATTTGTACAGCAACACCGTGATCTGTACAAATAGTGACGCTATGGGTCATATTATCAACAATCTCCCACTTGGCACATAGCCAGTCATCGAGTGTCTAACACTCGAACTATGTACAATTCGCTCAAATTGCTGAGGAAAGGTTTTCGTCAGCGGATTTGCTTAATTATCGTCTGACGCGATTTACACGATCATCACATCGCCACGATGTATGATCCGAACGAATCAGATGATATAGAAGTATATATCTGGATCGTCGATGAGACCTTTAATTCTTTAGCCTGTGCTGACGCCTAGCTCAGCTGCTAACAGAACTATATCTAATCTAATTAGATTTATTATCGATCCAAATGGCTTCTATTGCTGCCTCAGCTGCAGCAGCAATAATCCGCATTTGTTGTTTATTCGGCAACAGTTATCTTGCTAGGAAGATTTCCAGCTCACTGTCCCAGTGTTCAAATTTTATAGTACCGCCAGTATTTACCGGTTTGGAAACTTGCAGCAGTGATCCCAGTCACTTCAAGTTCTCTATCTCCATAGTTTAAGACAAACATCTTTAGTTCTCTCAGATACTAACAGATGTTCTTAATTTTCAATCCAGTGACTATCACTTGGATTGACTCGATTGTGACTCCATATGCTCAAAGCATATGAGACACCAATACAAGTACATTTTAAATGTACAATTTCCCAGAGAGTGTTAACAAAACTCCAAATCTATCCCAGTAGATCTTTATTCCTTGAATAAAGGTTGTTACTCCCTAGAATTCTACGGAGAATTTCTATGAAAGCCAAGCTTTCACCAATTTCTTTATGGGAATTTCACTGTTAGTGCAATCTCCCACTAACCTCCTTATATACACAAGAATTATTTCGTTTTTTTTTTTGAATTAAATCATAAATCATTATGATTATTTCAAAACGTCAGTTCCAAGAACCTTATGCTGCATTGATCCAAACGTGGATCGAAAACCCGCAAACCTTGTTTGTCGGTTATATAAAATCGTCAGGATGTTGAAAACATCCTCCAAAAGGTTCCTTTTCAGGAAAGCGATTTTGATCTGTAACTGACACATTTCATAAATGAAATACGCAGTTATCAACAAGCATTTTCAAAATGGATTTACCATGGCAACAGGTAAAAGTTGAACCGTTATTAACACAAGTTTGATAACGATACCTTTCCGTCAAAAGCCCAGCTTTGTACGTTGGTATGTTGCCTTCCATGTATGTCTTCCTTGAAGACGTTTAATGTACCATAGGCACAATGCCTTGTGGTACAACAACTAGTATCCAAAATAGTTGTTAAACATGGAATCCATTTTCGATTCATGGCACTTTGCCATAATAGGGAGTCGATACCGTGTATCACTACCTCATACGTAATCAGTTGGTGTACCCTTAAAAGATTAAAATCTTTATGAGGTGAGATCAGAAACCCATACCCAGGTTGTTTTCTGACTCTCTCTGATCTACGCGGTTTCTTGTGTATTTGAAGATTAATGGTATAGATTCATCATAGATGAACTATTTGTGTTCCATTACGGAGACTTCGTGCCTTGAATAGTATTACTCCGATTTTCATCGAGTATCACTATTCCTCCCACTGACCACTGCATATCGGTATTCCTCTCAGGAAAACCGCATGGTGAGCAACAATCACATTGTTTCTCATGTGGGATTTATAAGTACTATACTTATGGTTTCCCTTAGGATAACCTATATTGGCACTAATCCAATTTGGGTTCTTAGTTTGGTATCATCCAAACTTTATGCCTGGCCACCCCAAATTGTTAGGAATGAGAAACCCAGTTTCTTTCCCGTTCATATCCTATACGATATCTGTCAAACCGATTTACATGGAACCTTATTCTAAATAAGTTTTGCACTGTTAATACATATCCTGTTGAAGGAAATGATAGCTCAGAGCGACTCGTGATAAACCATATCATGTCCAACAAAATTCGGTTTTAGTTCGGACACATCGTCTAACTGACATGTCTCGTTTATTGTGTCCTAGACAACAATGCCATAAATAAGTATCTATTGATCAAATCATTTGAGCTATTAATTTGTCATTTATATGTTTGAGATTTATTATATTCAAAATATAAATTCTGTTATTTACATCTAATGTATTTATCTCAGTATCATCTTTATATAATAAAACACTTTAGTGTTTTAGAATATAAAGGTTCACCCGCAGTGGGTTAAACACTGATAAAAGATAATGTTTCTAGTCAAACTAGTTACATTATAACAGTTCCTAATTTAAGTACACACCCAGGTTAGTTCCTAAACTTAGGTATTACGGTCGAAACAGCGACTTTCGTCCCGTTTCCGATTCGCAGAGGAGGATCTCAGCTTGAAGTCAGTATCTGCTTAAAGCAGATTCTGAATATCAATACATATATTTTATGTACCACACTTAGTATTTAAAAATCTAATTTCAATACTAGCTGTGACATAACTAAGACAACATATTTAAAGTTAGAGCCTCGCCCTTTCTTTAATTCCTTCGTGTCTTCCATATCCAAATGGTAGTCACATTGGGATATGTCAATTATCCTTTTCAATATTTTATGAACCTTAGGCCAAGCCTTGGGTTTTTAGAATATTGAAAGGAATGTGTACCTCGTGCTACATGCCCAATTGCAAACTTTGACTTTACATTGAATTGTCAATTAATTCTCCAAGAAGAATTTAAATTGTAATTTAATACTTCTTAAATCCAAAAATTAGATTTATGACAAGTATATTAAATTAAGCATTAAAGTCATCATCACATGAATCTTCCAAAGATTTTATGCTCTACTTATATTGCTTAATTTGGGCTTAAGGTATAATAGTTATTTTATCAAATAAAGTAACCTATTATTTATTCCCAATGAAAATTAAATCATTTAAAATATTTAATCCTAGATTATTTTTAAATATCCAACTTTTCAATTTTATCTTGATTACAATAGTCCAACTATTTAATCAACGATTTGTGGTACTTTATATATTATAATGATTATAATAGTCCAACTATATAATCAAATATAACCAAATTAATTAACCTCAATTACATTGATTACTATAAATCCAATTATAAAATCAACTGTAAACTGAAATTAATTAATTCATTATATTGATTAATATAATCCAATTATATATAATCAAGTATAATACAGTCCAACTGTTTATTAAAACAACAATTTAAATATTAGTCTAACTAACATTTAATATAACGACGAAATAAATTAAAATGAGCGCGTTTAGCGAGTATTCGAACGAATGTTGCAACAAAAATCATACTTGCCTCCCACTATTTTTCGTCGAGCCTCTAACCCTCTGTCAAGTACTCGGGGAACGTGTTTCCTAGTGGGCTAGGATCCGTTAATATCACACAATCTTGACTTTGGCCAACAAATTGTATGATAATTAACTAGGTAGATCTCGAAGATCAATTGGATCTCATCCAACTCCTAGATCCAGTAGGTGGACATCCAAGTCCTAACAATATATCTTATATATGCCTATACATCGAATGTATACCCTAACCTATTTCCTCTGAATCAACTAGGCCTGGCTTTGGCACAACAAACCTAATGATTCCAGTCAAGCGCGGACCCATTGACATGGAAGCTTCGTAATCAATGTCAATGGACAAGAAGTGGTCTTGACTTTGGCCAAACAACACCACAACTTGGACACGACACCGATATGGAACAAAGCCTCGTGATTAAAACACATCTTTGATGGACAAGGGCTTGACTTTGGCCAACAAACCCCTGCCAATCTCGGATCTTGAGTAAGAATCACTCAATGGAAGGAAAAACGCATGAATTTAACGAGGGTTTTTCGCGTGCAAATTGGCTACCAATTTAATTATCTTTGTTAAGGTCTCATCATATACACCTTAAGCATGCATTCTAAACACATAATGAAGCGAGTATGAAATAAAATAATAATGATATGCGGATGGATACTTAACACATTGATCCTAGATCAAATCTCTCCCTTTCTCACTCAAGCTAGCACTTGTACTACTTCTACCCGTTACACTACACTTCTAAAGAAACCTCATATACATAGAGGGGAATAGGTGAGAAGAGAATACAAAGAGAATGAAGGTGATAAGGCTGGACACGCAGGTCCAATTTAATAAATCGAATTTATTACAACAATTTCTAAAATTGCCCCACCCATCTAATATCCATCCGATATACATTATTCATGCATCACAACCATGTATTCACTCATATAAGCATGCTATCAATCAATCTAATCAAATTAATTAATCTGATAATTTTGTGATCATCCAATGTTCAAACAACGATTTGATTTTGTTCGAGTCAAACTCGTTTTGCGAATAAGTACTTAAAGTACGAATTTTAGAATTAAATTAAACTACACAATTAAATCCAATTCAATTGTATTTACTTCTAATTCACTATTTAATTCCAACTTAAATATCACACTTTATTAATAAACCTTTTTCGACTTAAATTCCAAATTTAATCGCTACGGGTCTCAAAGCCCGATTAATATCCAATATTAATTTAATTAAAGTCTAATGGGCTTTTAATTAATTCTTAAGGCGTGGTCTTATGGTCACACTCGGGTCAAACCCGCAACCAAAGTCCAATCCGGGATTTACCCCATAAGCCTTTAAATTAATTTTGGCCCATTAGGCCCAATTAAATTACAAAGGTCCATTAGTTGCATTTGGGCTTTATGGTTAAGGTTTTGGGCCCAATTGGATCCAATCCATTTGGCCCAAACCCAACTTGATAAAATCAAGCCCAATAGGCCCAATTACAACATTAGAAGCCCAAATCCAATTTAAGGCCTCAAATAATTAAATTACTTAAATCCAATTTAACAATTTAATTACTTAAAGTGCATTACATGATTAATCAACTAAATCAACATTTCCAAAACACTAAATTAGTCCAATAATCATACTCAATTTCATCATCACATGTCCAACACATTAAGATTAAAATCAAAACCCATTACATGCTTTACTTTATTCTTGGCAATAAGGTTAATTACATGTCCGATTTGTTTCAATCCAATTAAACCCAATTCGACATTAAATCAATATACCCTAATGATTTTCAACACATCCAATGTTTCAAAAAATCAAAATTCACCAAGAACACAAAGGGGCATAACTCTCGGCCAACACATCAAAATTGGGGAAATTTGTTCCAAACAATATTTAATCAAATTGATCCAACCAATCATCAATTAAACATTTATTAAGCATACTTAATCATCCAATTTCATAATTGCATGCTTAAATCAATTTTACCCTATTTCAAGTTTCATGACATACTTTCAAAATTGGGGGAAATAATTTGTTCCAAACAATATTTAATCAAATTGATCCAACCAATCATCAATTAAACATGTATTAAGCATACTTAATCATCCAATTTCATAATTGCATGCTCAAATCAATTTTACCCAATTTAAAGTTTCATGACATACTTGGCAATTTGGGGGATTTTTTCGTCCAAATCGAATTCAATCCAATTGATTCCGCAATTGACGTTAAATCATCATCCCGATGATTTCCAACACTTCCAATTGTCAAAAATCAAAAATCCCAAGACATAAAATCAATATCAATTTTCGGCCAAGGTAGCAATTTGGGGAAAAAATTGATCCAATCATATTTTCTTCAAATTGACATAATCAATCTTCAATACAAACACAATTAAGCATACAAATCCATCCAATTTCATTTATCATGCTCAAATTCAAGTTTGCCCAAATTTTAGCCCTAACATTTTTCATGCTTTTTAACCTATGCTCTTGATGCCATTGTTGGAGTTTCTAGAGGTCCCAAGATCAAAACTCAAGCATGAATCATAAGCGAATACAACGATTTAAGCGGAAATACTTACATCGAGCGGTGGAGATGCGATTTGGCAACAAAAACGAACTCACTGCCCACTGCCACTGCTCACGGCAGTTCACTGTCATGTGCGCCCACTGCTGCAGATTTGGCTTCTGTTTTGTGCCATTTTGATCAAGAAAAACGAGCTCCAAGCTTCATCAAAACGTTCCTTGCTCATGGGTATACTTCCCTTATCACCTTGGCATGATCCCGGAGTGTGCTAGCACTCTTGTTTTGCCACAAAACACACTTGCTTCCCTCCATTTCCTTTTGTTCTGTTCGGCAGTTCACTGCCTTTCAAAACCAGAAAATGTCGTGAGAGAGAGAAGAGAAGAAGAAGAAGAGAGAGAGGAGGGAAAAATGAATTAAAAAGGGTATACGGTTTTTGTGTTCTTTATGCATTAAATGCATTTGAATTTCATTTGAAAATTCATTTCAAAACATTGGGGGTTATAATTCCCAACCACACACATCACCTTTTGAAATTCATTAAATAATCTCACCTTTTACATTGAGAATAGGGACAATGTATCATCCCTCAAAGGTGACTAGATACATCCATCATCTATTTGCGTCAAGTAATGAGATATCGCGATGTGATTTGCGGATTCCACCCGTTTCAAAATACGAATGTGTCCGCAAACACTTTCGGGCCCAAATTCGCTAATTCCGAATTAACTAATTTCCGTCGCGACGAGAATTAAATAATTACGCCTAGCGGAATTATTATTCACGTCGCTAACGAATTATTCTAAATTAATTCGCTCGCCCGAATTAAAATCTATTTTTAATTCCGCGTCGAAATCTAATTTCGTTTAATATATCAAATATATTAATTCTCGATTAATTCCAAATCAATGTTTCTCTCTCTTCAATTGGTATTTTATCCTAGATAAAATGTCTCCGAAATTAATCCCAGATTAATTCTCTCTCTCATCATATTAATCCAGATTAATATAAGTGCGAGTCATACGTCATCGGTGAATCTGTGGGAAGCGACCCATGAGATCCCCGGATATGTTGGCAGTAAATACGGTCGTCGGTTGTATCCGAATCACGTACGTACCAAGTACTACGTTCTACCGATTTACGAGACAAGGTCGACTCCTAGCAAAGCACCAAGTCTTCCCAATTCTCCGGATATATTCTCATAAGAATATTAAGATCTGTATCAAGCGTAGTATACCGTAGTATTGTGTATATCGGCCCAGTATCGGATAATCACGTGCTGGGCTGGGGCTGGATAAGTGTCTGCCCCGTCCGAAACACATGTCGGATGTTTGGTAACATAGTCTCTATAATCGGATATACATGACCTGGTCACAATATCCCGATTGGTTGCGCAACACTCAAGAGCACTAGTACCATATCCTGCGTGACATCTACTCCAATATGACTGAAGTGACACTTCCGTCTCGACATCACACCCAATACACTACGACTCCCTGATAAACCCAGAGAAGCGGTGTACCCAGAACCGGTTAAAGCCCTGTACCACCAAGACCAGAGTTTACCGATTATCGCAAGTATTAGCGATGCAAGTCTCAGGTTAAGACTATACACACCTACTCGATTCGGCCTCCCATAGACACATAGTCATAATACCAATGGGATTCCGAGGGGTCTATCCAGAGCGAAGCTGTTTCTCGTACCATCGGTGAAACACGACCTCCTATTGCACTTGCATAAGTATCCAATACTTATATATATGAGAACTATGCCGTTGTGCCCTCACAACGCGCACAAGTGCAATACTAGCCTATTCCGCATTATCGATGTCCAGTCTCGATAATACTTCGGCTAGGGATATTTAATGATTAATCCTTCGGGGATTGATACTGTCTCATATCATCTCAATCCAGGAACTAATCATATGGACCTCTCTTCATTTATACATCTATGGTGATCTAATCACAAATGATGAGAGTGCAATTTCCTTGTCACATAGTTGATTTGTACAGCAACACCGTGATCTGTACAAATAGTGACGCTATGGGTCATATTATCCAACAAATAGCGAATTAGTATTAAATAAATATTAAATTGGATTTAATGTTGTAGTTTAATTTAATTCAAGAATTCGTACTTTGAGTACTTATTCGCAAAACGAGTTGGACTCGCGCAAAATCAAATCGTTGTTTGAACATTGGATGGTCATTAATTATCAAATTAATTAATTGGATTAGATTGATTGATAACATGCTTGTGTGAATACATGGTTGTGATGCATGAATAATGTATATCGGATGGATATTAGATGGGTGGGGCAATATTGGAAATTATTGTAATAAATTTAGAATTTATTAATTGGACCTGCGTGTCCAGCCTATTACCTCATTTCTCATTGTATTTCTCTTCTCACCTATTCCCCTCAATGTAAATGAGGTTTCTTTAGAAGTGTTATGTAACGGGTAGAAGTAATACTTGTGCTAGCGGGAGAGTGGAAATTGAGAGATTTGATCTAGGATCAATGTGTTTAAATATCCATCCACATATCATTATTATATTTATTTTACGCGCCTTATTATATGTGTTTAGAATGCATGTTTAAGGGTGTATGATAATGAGACCTTAACAAAGATAATAAATTGGTTGCCAATTTGCACGCGAAAAACCCTCACAAAATATTAAATGTTTTTCCTTACATTGAGTGATTCTTACTCAAGATCCAAGACTGCCATTGGTTTGTTGGCCAAAGTCAAGACCTTTGTCCGTCGATGATGTGTTTGAATCACGAAGGCTTTGTTACATATTGGTGTCTTGTCCAAGTTGTGATTTGTTGGCCAAAGTCAAGATCATTTCTTGTCCATCGACTTTGATTACGAAGGTTTCCATGGTCAATGGGTTCCGCTTAACTGGGATCACTAAGTTTGTTGTGCCAAAGCCAAGGCTTAGTTGATTCAGAGGAAAAAGGTTAGGCAATATATTGGATAAATTGGCATATATAAGATATATGTTTCGAACTTGGATGTCCACCTACTGGATCTAGGAATTGGATGGGATCCAATTGATCTTAGAGATCTACCTAGTTAATTATAATACAATTTATTGGCCAAAGTCAAGATTGTGTGTTATTTAACGGGATCCTAGCCCACTAGGAAACAAGGTCTCCTGAGTACTCCACAGAGGGTTAGAGGCTCGCCGAAAAATAGTGGGAGGCAAGAATTAAATTTGCAATATTCGTTTAATTACTTGCCATACTCGCTCAATCACAATTCATTCTTCGTTAAATTAAATGTTAGTTGGACTAATATTTAAATGGTTGTTTTAAATAAAAAGTTGGACTGTATTCAAACTATATCAATTAATAGTTGATTTTATAATTGGATTATAGTAATCAATATAATTGAATTTAACCTATTAAATTATAGTTGATTATATAGTTGGACTATAGTAATCATTATAATGAATAGTACCTAAAATCGTTGATTAAATAGTTGGACTATTAGAATCAAGATAAAATTGAAAGATTGACATTTAAAACATAATCCTAGGGAAAATGTATTTAAATGGTTTAATTTTCAAATTGGGAATAAAATTTCATGATGGTCCTGGAAACTAATAAGTTACTTTATTTGATAAAATAACATATTAGGCCTAAGCCAGGAGTTAAGCAAATAAGTGGAACATGATATTTGGAATATTTATGTGATGATAACTTTAGTGCTTAATCCATTGTACTTGTCATATAGACTCCTTAATTTCTTAATCAGAACTAAGGATTAGATCCTTAAAGTATGATAATGAAATTGAAGGATCTTCATAAATCTATACCTAGATTTTAGAAGTACTAAATTGCAATACATAACTCTTGGACAGTTAATGGCCATTCTCAATGAGACAAAGCCAAAGTTTGCAATAAGGCAAGAAGCGCAGGTCGCACCTTATTTTGACATTCTAGAAGGCCAAGGCTTGGCCAAAGGCTTCTGGAATGTGAAAGGGGCAAGGGCAAAATCATTATAATCTTCTGGGAAGATAAAGGACATATCCCAAAATGTCTAGCTAAATTATGGAAAATGGGGACACGGAAGCGTGACTGCCGTATGGACAAGGCAGACATGAAGGAATTGATGACGGTGTAAGACTCCGACTTCAAATATGTTTGTCATAAATATGTTCGCAACTAGTATTAAAATTGAATTTTAGATACTAGATGTGGTACATAAATATGTACTGGTGTGCAGAATCTGCTATGAGCAGGATACTAACTTCAGTTGAGATTTATCTGTGGATTAGAAACGGGACTAGAGTCGCTGTTTTAACCGTAGATACCTAAGTTTAGGAACTACCATTCGGGTGTGTGTACTTAAATTATGAAACATTTACAGTGTAACTAGTTTGACTAGATACATTATCTCTATATCAGAGTATAATCCGTTGCGGATATACCATTATATTCTAGAACACTAAAGTGTTTTATTTTATAAAGATGATATTGAGATAAACACATTAGATGTGAATAACAGTATTTATATTTTGAATATAAATAAATCTCAAATATATAATATGACAAACAAATAGCTCTAACTGAATTAATCAGTTATAACTTAATTGTGGCATTGTTATCTGGGACACAACAAACAAGACTCGTATATCCATACTTTCGAAGAGTGGGTACTAGGACAAATTTGATTCTATTCAAATAATGTCTACGAATCTAGTTTATTGGGCAAAGTGCCTAAAACACTATTTACTTGGTAAAAGTGTAAATGCCACCGATCTGTTAGCCCTAGTTCATAGTGACGTAGGTGGGCCCATATCTAGCTAGGCTAGAGGTGGATATGAATGTTTCATGACCTTTACGGATGTGGCATCGCGTTATGGTTATGTGTTTCTTTTGAAACACAAATCGGAAACTTTTAGAGTTTCGACATGAAGTAGACAAACAGATCAGCTAAAGTATTAAATCATCACGGTTAGACCATGATGAAAATACTTAAGCAATAAGTTTCTCAAATACTTGAAAAAGTATAGTATTCTTTCAATGAGGACTCCTCCCGGAACACGTCAATTTGACGGTGTGTCCGAACTGAGAAACTGAAATTTTTTTGGACATGATAAGGTTAATCATGAGTCGCTCTGAGCTACCATTTCCTTCAACGGATACGCATTAACAGTGCAGAACTTATTTTGAATAAGTATCCATAAAAATCTGTTTGACAGACTTCATATTAGATATGAACAGGAAAGAAACTGGGTTTTCTTATTCCTGTTGATTTGGGTATGCTAGGCATATGTTTGGATGATACCAAACTAGAACCCAAATCGGATAAGTGACAAATTGTAGGTTATCCTAGGGAAACCAAAGTATAGTACTTATACAACTCACATGAGAACAATGTAATTGTTGCTCACCATGCAGTTTTCATAAGAGGAATACCTAAATGCAGTGGTAAGTGAGAGGAAAGTAAAACTCGATGAAAATCAGAGTAATACTATTACAGGCACCGATTCCTAATGGAACACGAATAGTTCATCAAGGATGAAACTATACCAGTAATCTTCGAATACACAAGAACCACGTAAGTTGGAGAGAGTCAGAAAACAACCTGGGGTATGGGTTTCTGATCTTACCTCATAAAGATATCAATCTTATTGAGGAATACGAACTGACTACGTATGAGGAAGTGATACAAGGTATCGACTCCCTATTATGGCAAAGTTCCATGATATCTGAAATGGATTCCATGTATCTCAACTAAGTTTGGATACTAGTTGTTGTACCACAAGGCATTGTGCCCATTGGTACTATATAAGTCTTCAAGGAAGACATACGTGGAAGGCAACATACCTTCGTACTAAGCTAGGCTTGTAGCGAAAAGGTATCTTTATCAACATTATGTCGATTACGACGAAACTTTTTACTTGTTGCCACAATAAATCCATTTGGATAATGCTTGCTAATGCTGCATGTTTCATTCATGAAATATGGCAACTGAACGCCAAAATTGCTTTCCTTAAAGGAAACCTTTTGGAGGATGTTTTCAACATCCTGACGGTTTTGTCGTACCATAACAAGCAAACTAGGTTTGCAGGTTATTCGATCCATGGATGGATTTAAGCAAGCATTGCGTTCTTGGAATTATCTTTTTGATGTAATCATAATGGTGTATGCTTTAATTCAAAACGAAAATGATCCTTGTGTATATAAGAGGGTTAGTGGGAGCACACTGACATAAATGTCCTGTATAATAATGATAATATGTCATTTCATGGAAATGATATTCCCATAAATACAATCGGTGAAAGCTAGGCTTTCGAGAAAATTCTTCGTAGAATTCTTGGGAGAAACAACCTTTATTCTAGGAATACAGATCTACTGGGATAGATTTAAAGTTGTTGATACTCTCCGAGAAATTGTACATTGAATTAATGTACGTGACCTAGTGTCTCATACGCTTTGAGCATATGGATTCATAATCGGGCCAATCCATGTGATAGTCACTGGATGGAAGTTAAGAACATCCATTAGTATCTTAGAGATCTAAGGATGATGTCTTAAACTATGGAGAATGAGAACTTGGAGTGACTGGGATCACTGTTGCAAGTTTCCTAACCGATAAAGACGACTATAAGTCGTAACAACGGTACTATAAAGTTTGAATAACGGAACAGTCAGCTAGAAATCTTCCAAGCAAGATACCGTTACCGAATAAACAACACAAGCGGCATATTGCTGCAGCTGAGGCAGCAATAGAAGCCTTCTGGATTGATAATAATCTAATTAGATTAGATGTAGTTCTGTTAGCAGCTGAGCTAGTCTACAGCGCAGGGTAAAGAATTAATGGTCTCATCAACGATCCAGATATATACTTCGATATTTATCTGATTTGTTTGGATCATACATCGTGGCGATGTGATGATCGTATAAATCGCATCATATGATAATCATGCAAATCCGCTGACGAAAGTCTTTTCTAAGTAATTTGAGCGAACCACATATAGTTCGGGTGTAGGACACTCGAGTGACTGGCTATAGGCCAAGTGGGAGATTGTTGGACAGTTATGACCCATAGCGTCACTATTTGTACAGATCATGGTGATGTTGTACAAATTAACTATGTGACAAATGAGATTGCTCTATTATCATTTGTGATTAGATCACCAAGATGTATAAATGATAGGAGGTCCTTATGATTAGTTCATGGATTGAGATGATATGAGACAGTATCAATTCGTGAAGGTTTAATCATTAAATATCCCTAGTCAGAGTATTATCGAGATCGGACATCGATAATGCGTAAAAGACTAATATTACACTTGTGCGCGTTGTGAGGCATAACGGCATAGTTCTCATATATTTGGGTATAGCATACTCATGCAAGTGTAGTAGGAGGTTGTGTTTTACCGATGGTACTGTAGAGTTTCAATCAAGTCCCAAGGATCACAAACATGCATAAAAACGAGTTGAATACACAAAGGAGTAAGGCGGAATACATACTCACATTGATGGGTTTTGATGAAATGAAGAACAAGATGCGTTTTTGCTCCTCCATGAAGCTCGGCAATGGCTTATTGATGAGTGGACTGCACGATTTTGAGCCTTCTTCCTCCATGTTCATTCAGCCATTGATGAACCACCATTGAAGCTCCAAGCTTCAAGCTCCAAAAACCAAATCCAAGCTCACAAATTTGTTTCCCTATCACCATAATATAACCCTAGGTGTGTGCTAGCACTACTCTTCTTCATTTGCTTCTCACAAATTCGGTGAAACCAGAAAATTTTGAAGCAAATCGGCAGTGAAGCCGTGAATAGAGGAAGGAGAAAGAGAGGGAAAAGATAAGTGCGTTTCTTGCATGTTGGAGAGAGAAGATAAAGCTTTAATATATATGTTATAATTTTTACCAAGTAAATTAATAAACTATATATTACTTTAATTCAAAAGTCAAAAAGTAAAAAGCAAATGTTGCTTTTTCAACTTCTACATCAATCACTCAAATCAAGTGACAACATGTCACATCACTCAAAGTGACATTTGATTTGACGATTGATGCAACTAGTGATATGACGCACGATTTGACTTGCGTGCCGCATTCGAATTCGAAATGCGAATGCGCTCGCAAATATTCCCGGGCTCGGGTTCGCTAATTCCAAATTAATGAATTTTCCATCGCGTCGTAATTACATGATTACGCCTAGCGAAATCACTATTCACGTCGCTAACGAATTAATTCTAAATTAATTCGTTCGCCCGAATTAAAATCTAATTTTAATTCCGCGTCGAAATCCAATTTCTAATAATATATCAAATATATTAATTTATCGATTAATTCCAAATTAATCGTTCTCTCTCTCTTTAACTAATATTTTATCCCAGATAAAATATCTCTGCAATAATCCCAGATTAATTTTCTCTCTCTTCTAATTAATCCTAGATTAATTAAAGTGCGAGTTATACATCATCGGTGAATCTTCAGGAAGCGACCCATGAGATCTCCGGATATGTTGGCAGTAAATACGGTCGTCGGACTACCCGAACACGTAAGTACCTCGTACTACGTTTATACCGATTTACAAGACAAGGTTGGCTTCTAGCAAAGCGCCATGCCTACCCAATTCTCCAGAAATATTCTTACAGGAATATAGATCTGTATCAAGCGTAGTATACCGTAGTATTGTGTATATCAGCCTAGTATCGGATAGTCACGTGCTAGGGCTGGGGCTGGATAAGTGTCTGCCCCGTCCGAAGCACATGTCGGATGTCTGGTAACTAGTCTCTATAATCGGATATACATGACCTTGTCATAATATCCCGATGGCCGGCCAGCACTTAAGAGCACTAATACCGTATCCTGCGTGACATCATCTCCACTATAACTGAAGTGATACTTTCGTCTCGACATCACACCCAATACACTACGACTCTCTGATAAACCCAGAAGCGGCGTACGCAGAACCGGTTAAAGCCCTGTACCACCAAGACCAAAGTCTACCGATTATCGCAAGTATTAGCGATGCAAGTCTCAGGTTAAGACTATACACACCTACCTTGATTTCGGCCTCCCATAGACACATAGTCATAATACCAATGGGATTCCGAGGGGTCTATCCAGAGCGAAGCTGTTTCCTCCCGTACCATCGGTGAAACACAACCTCCTATCGCACTTGCATAAGTATCCAATACTTAATATATGAGAACTATGCCGTTGTGCCCTCACAACGCGCACAAGTGCAATACTACTAGCCTATTCCGCATTATCGATGTCCTGTCTCGATAATACTCCGGCTAGGGATATTTAATGATTAATCCTTCGTGGACTGATACTGTCTCATATCATCTCAATCCACGAACTAATCATATGGACCTCTCTTCATTTATACATATATGGTGATCTAATCACAAATGAAGAGAGTGCAATTTCCTTGTCACATAGTTAATTTGTACAACAACACCGTGATCTGTACAAATAGTGACGCTATGGGTCATATTATCCAACAATCTCCCACTTGGCACATAGCCAGTCACTCGAGTGTCTAACACCCGAACTATGTACGGTTCGCTCAAATTGCTGAGGAAAGGTTTTCGTCAGCGGATTTGCGTAATTATCTTCTGACGCGATTTATACGATCATCACATCGCCACGATGTATGATCCGAACGAATCAGATGAATATAGAAGTATATATCTGGATCGTCGATGAGACCATTAATTCTTTAGCCTATGCTGACGCCTAGCTCATCTGCTAACAGAACTATATCTAATCTAATTAGATTTATTATCGATCCAAATGGCTTCTATTGCTGCTGCTCAGCTGCAGCAATAATCCGCATTTGTTGTTTAATTCGGCAACAGTTATCTTGCTCGGAATATTTCCAGCTTACTGTCCCGTTATTCAAACTTTATAGTACCGCAGTATTTACCGGTTTGGAAACTTGCAGCAGTGATCCTAGTCACTTCAAGTTCTCCATCTCCATAGTTTAAGACAACATCTTTAGTTCTCTAAGATACTAATAGATGTCCTTAACTTCAATCCAATGACTATCAAATGGATTGTCCCGATTGTGACTCCATATGCTCAAAGCGTATGAGACACCAATACAAGTACATTTTAAATGTACAATTTCCAGAGAGTGTTAACAACTCCAAATCTATCCCTGTAGATCTTTATTCCTTGAATAAAGGTTGTTACTCCCCAGAATTCCACGGAGAATTTCTTATGAAAGCCAAGCTTTCACCGATTGTTTTATGGGAATTTCATTGTCAGTGCCCTCCCACTAACCTCCTTATATACACAAGAATTATTTCGTTTTGAGTCAAATCATAAACCATTATGATTATTTCAAAACGTCAGTTCCAAGAACCTTATGCTTGTTTCAATCCAAACATGGATCGAATAACCCGCAAACCTTGTTTGTCGGTTATACAAAATCGTCAGGATGTTGTAAGAATCCTCCAAAAGGTTTCCTTTTCAGGAAAGCGATTTTGATCTGCAACTGACACATTTCATAAATGAAATATGCAGTTATCAACAAGCATCTTCAAAATGGATTTACCATGGCAAGATGTAAAAGGTTGAACCGTTATTAACACAATGTTGATAACGATACCTTTCCGTCAAAAGCCCAGCTTTGTACGTTGGTATGTTGCCTTCCATGTATGTCTTCCTTGAAGACGTTTAATGTACCAATAGGCACAATGCCTTATGGTACATCAACTAGTATCCAAACTTGTTGATATACATGGAATCCATTTTGGATTCATGGCACTTTGCCATAATAGGGAGTCGATACCTCGTATCACTTCCTCAAAACGTAATCAGTGGATATACCTTCATAAGATTGACATCTTTATGAGGTTAGATCAGAAACCCATAACCTAGGTTGTTTTCTGACTCTATCCGATCTACTCAGTTCTTGTGTATTCGAAGATTAATGGTACAGTTTCATCATTGATGAACTATTTGTTAGACAGTAATGACCCATAGCGTCACTATTTTGTAAATGATATTGTATTATTGTACAAAATTAACTATGTAGTAATGAAATTGCCTTTTACCGTTTTGTAATTTAATTACTTTGATAAAAAATGGTAAAAGTCCCTATGATTAGTTCCGGATTGTGATGATATGAGACAGTATCAATCCATAAAGGTTTAATCATTAAATATCCCTAGTCGTAGTATTATCGAGATTGGACATCGATAATGCGGAATAGACTAGTACTGCACTTATGCATTTTGTGAGGGCACAACGGCATAGTTCTCATATATTTAAGTATTGGATACTTATACAAGTGCGGTAGGAGGTTGTGTTTTACCGATAGTACGGAAAACAGCTTCGCTCTGGATAGCCCCCGCGGAGTCCCATTGGTAGTATGTCTGCGTGTCTATGGGAGTCCGCTTCAGGGTAGGTGCATATGATCTTAACCTGAGATTTGCATCGCTAGTACTTACGACAATCGGTAAAATTTAGGTTTGGTGGTCCAGGGCTTTAACGAGTTCTGTGTATACCTCTTCTGGGTTTATCGAGAATCGTAGTGTACTGGGTGTGATGTCAAGATGGAAGTATCACTTCAGACATATGGAGATGATGATCGCGAGGGATACAGAACTAGTACTCTATAATGGTTGCAACCATCGGGATAATATGACTAGGTCAGGATTATCCTGTTGGACAAAATGACCCATAGCGTCACTATTTGCACAGAACATTGTGTTGCTGTGGCAAATTAACTATGTAACAAGGAAATTGCACTCTCGTCATTTGTGATTAGATCACCATAGATATATAAATGAAGAGAGGTCCCTATGATTAGTTCCTAGATTGAGATGATATGAGACAGTATCAGTCCACGAAGGATTAATCATTAAATATCCTAGCCGTAGTATTATCGAGACTGGACATCGATAATGCGGAATAGGCTAGTATTGCACTTGTGCGCGTTGTGAGGGCACAACGACATAGTTCTCATATATATAAAGTATGGGATACTTATGCAAGTGCGATAGGAGGTCGTGTTTCACCGATGGTACGGGAAACAGCTTCGCTCTGGATAGACCCCTCGGAATCCCATTGGTATTATGACTATGTGTCTATGGGAGGCCGAAATCAAGGTAGGGGTGTATAGTCTTAACCTGAGACTTACATCGCTAATGCTTACGACAATCGATATACTTTAGTTGAGGTCGTCTAGGACTGTAACCGGTTCTGTGTACGCCAATGCCGGGTATATTGAGAATCGTAGTGTATTGGATGTGATGTCAAGACGGAAGTGTCACTCCAGTCATAATGGAGATGATGTCACGCAGGATACGGTATTAGTGCTCTTAAAGTGATGCGCATCCAATCGTGATATTATGACCAGGTCATGAATATCCGATTATAGAGACTAGTTACCAGACATCCGATATGTGTTTCGGACGGGGCAGACACTTATCCAGCCCCAGCCCTAGCACGTGATTATCCGATACTGGGCCGATATACACAATACTACGGTATACTACGCTTGATAAAGATCTTAATATTCTTATGAGAATATATATCCGGAGAATTGGGAAGACTTGGTGCTTTGCTAGGAGTCGACCTTGTCTCGTAAATCGGTAGAACGTAGTACTTGGTACGTACGTGATTCGGATACACCGACGACCGTTTACTTCTGCCAACATATCTGGGGATCTCATGGGTCGCTTCCCAAAGATTCACCGATGACGTATGACTCGCACTTATATTAATCTGGGATTAATATAATGAGAGAGAGAATTAATCTGGGATTAATTTCGGAGACATTTTATCTAGGATAAAATATAAATTGAAGAGAGAGAAACTTGATTTGGAATTAATCGAGGAATTAATATATTTGATTATTAAACGAAATTAGATTTCGACGCGGAATAAATTAGATTTTAATTCGGGCGGGCGAATTAATTTAGAATTATTCGTTAGCGAGATGAATAATAATTCCGCTAGGCGTAATTATTTAATTCTCGTCGCGACAGAATTAGTTAATTCGGAATTAGCGAATTTGGGCCCGAAAGTGTTTGCGGACACATTCGTATTTTGAAACGGGTGGAATCCGCAAATCACATCGCGATATCTCATTACTTGACACGAATAGGTGATGGATGTATCTAGACACATTTGAGGGATGATACATTGTCTCTATTCTCTATGTGAGGTAATGATGGCAAATCATGAATTTTCCTTTGGAGGGAAAACCTTTCACGGTTTTTGAAGGGTTTTTAATTAAAAATATTCATTTTGTATTTGATACATCATTGCTTTTCATTTTTGGTCTTCTCACGTTTTTTTTTTAGAAAAAAAAACAAAAAGGGGAAAAAGAAAATGTAAATGTAGACTCTCTCCTCTTCTTCTTCTCCCCTCTCTCACGACATTTTCTGGTTTTGCAAAGGCAGTGAACTGCCGAACAAGATAAAAGAAAATGGAGGGAAGCAAGTGGTTTTGTGGCAAAACAAGAGTGCTAGCACACTCCGGGTTCAATGCGAAGGTGATAAGGAAGTATACCCCTGGGCAGAGAAACGTTTTGATGAAGCTTGGAGCTCGTTTTTCTTGATCAAAATGGAGCAAAACAGAAGCACAAAACCGAATCTGCAGCAGTGGGCGCACATGACAGTGAACTGCCGTGAGCAGTGGCAGTGGGCAGTGAGTTCGTTTTTGTTCCCAAATCGCATCTCCACCACCGCTCGATGTAATGTATTCCGCACTTAAATCGTTGTATCGCTTATGATTCATGCTTGAGTTTTGATCTGGGACCTCTAGAAACTCCAACATATCCGATTCAAAGAGACTGGTTGCTTGATGTCCGATATGTGTATCGTACGGGGCAGACACATATCCAGCCCCAGGCCTTACATGTGATCATCCGATACTGGTTCGATATACACTATACTACGGTATACTACCCTGTTATAGATCTAATATTCCAGTAAGAATAT
>SKCR01023523.1:0-43832 GCA_019454045.1 Zanthoxylum bungeanum
TCTCATTTATACTCTAAAACCAACTAGATCTGGATCATTTATAAGTTAAATACCTAAAATCTTATTAAGATTTGTGTTATGATATGAAATTATAGTTAAAGGTGTGTTCAACCCGCACAAAGTGTGGGCCCTATACTAGTTATTATAATTCTATATTTATATAGAGACATTTCTACTTACACCTATCATGAGAGAAATCTAATCCAATCTATCAGTAAAAAATTACCCAATTATTAAGAGATGAGTACTATTGGGCTATAAGACCAATGACAAAGAAATTGGCATATATAGATAGGGTGGGCACATGGTTCGATTAGAATTGGATCTAACTGAAATTTTGACAAAAAATTGAATGGTTTCAAACCCTTAAATCGAACGGTTTTGAAACTGTATCAAAATTCGACAAATACCGAATCGGACTCGAAATGCCTACCCCTGGTCAAATGTTATGCATATGGTTTCTTTTATATTGAGATGGTGCATACCATAATAAAATTATTATGTCCCATATATAACAAAAATATTATTAAATTGAGATTATTAAATTAAGTAATATATATATATATATATATATTCATAAAATTTCGCATATATGTACAATTGTACATGCATAATTCCTAATTATAAATTAAAAAACATCAGGACATCTCAAAACATCATATTGATCATCTAAGTTAATATATCGTGTGTTACTTAATCGTTTGATATAACTCTTTGTAATATATAAACCGAACCAAGAAGAATTATCAAATCAAACCAAACTGAACCAAATAATAAACCGAACCAAGTTGAATTGAGATTTAACAAAAATCAAATGATTTCAAACTTTTAAAATAAATGATTTTAAAACCGAATTGAAATTTGATAAAAATTGAACCGAATCTGAAATACGTACCCTTAATAGAATCAAAGAAAGAAACAAGAAAAGCATATGTAGACGATATTGTTCAAATAAGAACGGTAATACGTTAGAATGCGGGTCGATTCAGTGCACCAGCATAGAATAATGTCAAAAAGAAAACAAAAAATAAAGAAAAGAAAAAAAAATGTCAGATAAATAATAATAAATAAAACAAAACAAGAGAGTCCAACAGGTGGTCGTCTTATGAAGATAATGCTTCTCTCTGAAGAGGCGGTCCAATCAAGTCATAAATAACCTGGACATCCTGGTCTCGGGATCATAATGAGAGAGCAAATAACATAATATCAATATTAATTAAAATAAATAATAAATAATAATAAATATATGAGATCACATGTTGTAAGTTAAATATTCCAACTAACATAAACCCGCAACCTCTGCGGGTTGGCCAAACCAACCCAACTCGCGTTGGTCGACCCATAATTCAAGTTAGGTTTGCACACCTTTAGTTGGAGTCTTTTGAAGTTCTCTTCGAATAATAATAGGAATAGATATATTTTCAATATGCACGCATAACTCATTTCAAGTAAATATATCTTTAAATTATGTTATAAAAATATGTAATCAGTGTTCAAATAAAATTTTAGATGGTAATATAATGATAGATTTGTAATGTATTTAAAAATATATATACACTACTTTATTAATTTGAATATTGTTACTACAGTTTTTTTTTTTTTAAAAAAAAAAAAAATTGTAGTCATGCTATCAAACAATTTAGTGGTCATATGAAGTATGCAAAAAGATTTATATGGGTGGGTTTATGGGTAGGTTTATGGGTAGGTAGTGGGCACATGATATCCCACGAATCCAACCAAGAGAGATGCAAATCCTCCTCTAATTAACTCCAGCTAGCTATTGCCCCTCACATTTGGTATGTCCAAAACTACCCACATGCTCTTGAGCCCCAGCAATCCAACCGAAACCATGCAAATATTCCCACCATTTCTCTTTTAGCCAGACAAAACAAAACATTCTCAATAAACGTGACTTGGTAGTGTAAGGTTCATGATCTTATCTTGAGGTCCTGAGTTCGAATACAGAGAGTCTGTTTCTTATAAAAGCTTGCGACAATCGGGGTTTTACATGCTCTGTTTAAGTCCGGAAGGGATGGTTTAGCGGCGAGATTTCCAACGATTTAAAAAAACAAAAACAAAAACAAAAACAAAAACAAAAACTACTCAGAAATATAAGCAGAATCAAAATGCATAATGTGCTGAATATAAAGGCATTTTTAAAAAACTAAAGTTAAAAGTTCGTATCCATCAATGCACGAGGCTTCGGCTATAAATAAAATTTTGAAAAAAATCTTAATTTACTCAACTTTTTTTCACAACAAGACTGTTTTTAATATACAAACTCATGATAAAGCGAATAATATTAGCAAGTTAAGAGCTAACCCTTAATTATTTAATAATTAAAATAAGAGATCTAATTCATGTGTTTGTTCAGTTTAGTGCAAGGTGACTCCTTCACCATGCACATATGCAGCAATTGGCATCAATTTTGTCTATAGATCCCTTCCCACCTGACAGCTTTGTCTCTGAAAACTCGTAACCTATAATCATATTATCAGATATGAAACTTATAATATCTTTTTTGTAGCTTAGAGACAATATGATTCCTCTGAACATGCTACTTATAATGATCATAACTGCAATCATAATATTATTATTATTAATCAAAATCAAATATATTTTGTTGTCCATTTACTGAGTGTTACCCCATTGGGTTCCCTTAACTGCTGACTTCAGAAGAAAAAGTGATAAGTTCATTTCAAGTGTCTATATAATAAATAGCTACAAGACTGCAAAACTATGTTCATTCTGATATTCAATGAATTTTATTGGGCCACAATTTGCTCTTAACAGCCCAAAATAATTATCTCAAAAGCATTTTTTCTACCCTTTCGGCAGTGTCCAAAAGTTAAATAAAAAAAAGTAACGAGTAAAATGGTAATGCCAAAGTGCATGGAACTTTCTGCCTGCAGATAAAACAATTTCGGAATTCAACCGCGAGTGAGCTGCTCTGGCTGGCACTAATTGCTTTGTGTATGAGCCAAGAGAGAAATTTAAGTAGGCCTACCGCACCATCTTAATAAATTGTTAAGCTAATCTTGTTCTGATAAATGGTAGAGTAGAACTAGAAGAGTCGATGTAGGTTCCACATATGATATATAAATTGACTCACATATGATCTATATTAAATAAATAATGAGAGTTAATTAGCGTAGGCATGGGCATTGCGGGTTCGGTTGGGTTTTTTTCAAATTTCGGTTTGGTTTCTAATCATTCGCTTTTTGTCAAATTTCGATTCGGTTCTGTTTGATTTGATATTCAATTCGGTTAAATAATTCGGTTCAATTTCAATTATATTTTGATATTATAACCATTTTGTTGACGGTGGATTTTGGTCTCAGGGCAATATGAGAATATCACTCCCGAGGTAATCCTCATTCAATAGTGAATTTGTTTGGTTATGGGGGAAACCAAAAGCAAACTTAGCAAAAGACAAATAATACGCCAATCGACAAGGAGATTTAACGTGTTCGGCGGATTTTTATCCGACCTACGTCCACGGACACAAACAGGACTATACATTTTATTGTTGAAACTTGTATCTCTTGTGCTTTACAAGTTTAATCACAATGAGATTGATATTGATTCTGATGCCCCTTACACATACTCTACCATTCTATTTATAATAGTGAAGAAATCAGATTCCTTCTAGTATGAGAATTCCTAATTGAAGCAACCTCATTTTCCCACAAGGATTCCTAATCAAATCTACCTCTATTCCCTTTATCCTTCTAGGACATTGGTTTCATCAGTATTCTTTATGAATGTAGGACTGTCTCCTTACCCCGTAGGGACATGACGTCTTATCTTCTGGTGCACGCCTTGCCATATGCTCGGTCTTCATGTGGTCGGTCATAATGGTTCTTTGAACTGAGAATGATGTTGTCGATCTGATAATACTCGGTCATTCGAACCAAAGTGATCGGTTGCCGACCATAAAGTGCTCGGTCTCTTCCTGTTGTGGTCGGTCTGTAACCATAAGGTGCTCGGGCCCTTGCTGCTGGCTTTTTATGGGTCGGGTCGGCATCAATGATCCTGAACAAGAATGGGATTTACCTTTTTGCCCCTGTCGTGCTGCTTTAAATACCATAGTGCCTGAAAACACCATCAACATCTGTCCCCTAGTTCTCGGTTCCAACGAGCATACAAGTTGGTGCTTGGAACTATATAAAGATGGTGTGTTGATTACTTTGCTTGGTGGTCGATCCGGAGTCGAATCAAAATTTTCCGTTGCCTCTTTTCAAGCATCTTTTCTTGAGACGCGCAACCGTCATGTCTGTTTAAATGCCCATCAAATCACCTTTAGGGTTTTTTTTTGAGTCTGACACTTGTCAAACATCCGCCGGGTTCCCGCCAAAAGCAGGAGAAAATCGACCGTGCAAAGGCGTCTTAATAGTGCGCTGATCTCAACCGTTTATTTGATTTTGGCAGACCTCTTTTGCAGTTGACACTTGGCGTCCATCCGGGACTCTATTACGATCCGATGCTTGGAATTATTCCGACGTTGTAATGAGAAGGTGAACCGATATCCTTGCATCTGTTTGGCAAAAATCCTATCAACTTCAAAAACTCTTCTTCCCTTCGGCTATGAAGCATCTGATTTAGTTTTACTCAAAGTTCTTCAACGTGTTCGCCGCTTTTCCGAGCATAGATCAAGTAAGTTTCCCGAACGACCTTCTTCCTCTTCCTTTTTTCTTGCTTGTTGTGCTTTGCTGTTTCTCATTTTCATTTGTTTTGATACTTACTAGGGAGAGATTTTATTGAATACTTTGCTTAGGGCACTTAGAACTTCATAGATTTAGTTTTTTCTGGAAACTTAGGATAGCTTGCGAATCCCTTGGTCGTTTTTCAAGAATATGGTTGTAGACTGACCTTGCCCTTTTATTTTTTGGACGTCTAGGATGTCTGATGACAGTTCTTCCCCTGAAAACCCTGCTAAACCCTTGGCCCATATTGCTGAAGAGCTTTCCTCTGGCTCGGGGAGCACCCAGCGTGGAAGACCTTGATACTACCCCCACCTATTCTGAAATCGAACAAGATACTTACCATCAGAGGGTTCCTCGGAAGGATCCGGAGCCCGGTGACTTTGACAGCTCGGCTTTGGACATGGTTCGACCCTCTAAGATAACTGAGGATGATCTAGCACTGCTTCGGCAACGATATGACATCCCGATAGATATTACTCTTGAGGTCCCTCTCCCATGTGATCGTGCCAGTCAGCCCGACGATGGTTCCGTGGCCCTTCTTCCAACTTTCTTCGAGTGCGGGCTCCGGTTGCCAATTCAACCCTACTTCGCCTGGATGCTGGCCGAGATGGAGATCGCCCCTTGTCAACTGAGTCTAAACAGTTGGAGGATCTTGGCCGGGTTGTATGTAGCTTGGCATCGAGCGGGGCTTGGCGAACCTTCTTTTAAAGAAGTGAAGAGGTTATATCGGTTGAAAGCAAACCCAAAGACTCACCACGGTTGGTACTACCTTTCTGCTTATGACAGTTCGTCAAACGTTGTCCAAAAACTCCCTGACTCCAACAAGAATATCAAAGATCTTTGGTTCTGGGCCACTGGAGATTGGGGACGGACCCTGAGATCGAATGGAGAGGAGATTTTGGTTCCGGATATCTTCAGAGCGGGAGGTAAGGAGTTTAACCTTTAGTTTTCCTGCCCTTAGTTTTTTTTTATGTTTGGATTCTTACCCTATTTTTCTATTCCCCCTAGCCTGTTGGAGGGATGCTCCCAAGGTCTCCCGCCAGGTCCGAAAGCGGGTATTCTGGGCTCGGCGGTATGCCGCTCATTGGAGGGAGTTGATAAACGATGCGACATTTTTTGAATCGGGACTTGTTCGGGCCGTTCATTCCAAGGTCTCGGGTCGGATAGGTAGATGCATGTTGATCTTCTAGCCAACTCCCTCGTTTATTTATCATGTTTGATGTCGTCTTTTTTTTTTTTTTATATGCTCATGTCCTGAACCTTTCTTTTGTCTTTGCTTTTTGCAGGTATGTCGAAGAGACCAAAGTACCTTGATCGGTTGACCGGTGATGCGAAGAAAACTAGCCCAGGTGGAGCTGGTACTTCTCGGAAACGGCCTGAAACTTCTGAGGCCGGGAATGTGGCTGAAGAGATGGGGCGTCTGAGCTCTCAAGGTCGGTCTTCGCTTTTCGGGGTGCTTCCAATTGGTGTTACCCTTCCTGATACCCCTCCAAGACCTTCCAGGAGAAGGAAGCGTCGATTTGGAGCTGTGGATACTCAATTAAGGCGGGAATTGGAGGAGGAGGAGGCTCCGAGCAGAGAAACTCCAGTTCGGCAGGAGGGTCCTTCCAAGAAATTGAAGGGTGTTGTGGTTCTTGGAGTTGATGACCTTGGGAAGAATATTAGGGAGGCTACTTCCCATTTGGTACCGGCTTTCAATGAGCTGGCCGGGGCCGTACCTCCTGAGAAGATTCCGAGGTTTGAGGACCTTTCAACCGAGGAGGTAGTTGCAAAGTTGTGCTCCCAGCTGGCCCAGGTCACTTCTTTTACTTCTCTTCTATATCCGTGGTGTCTTTCAGACTTTGTTTTATTTTCCTAATTTCTTTTTCTTCTCGGCAGGCAAATTATTTGGCGGCCAAAAATAAGGACCTATTTATAAGCCTTTTGTCCAAAGGCGGCCAAGCCTAGAGGCTTCAGAATCGTCTTTCTGAAGTGGAGGCCAAGCTGGCTAGTGCCGAAGAGAGGAATAAGGATCATGAGCTGGCTGCGGTTGAGGCTGTTAAAACAAACAAAGCCCTTAAGGCTGCTGCTACTCTAGAGCGGAAGAATGCTGAAGAAGCTAAAGCAAGTTTGGTGGATGCCCGGACTGAGATTGGGATCCTCAAGGTGGAAATAGGCAGCGTGGAGTATAAGCTGTGGGCCAAGGAGGAGGAGCTGGGACTGGCCCGTGCCGAGCTCAGGGATAGAGAACTTGAGTGGGAGGCCGAGAGGGACTCCATTCGTCTTGAAGGGGTCGGTGATTGTGCGAAAATCATCCCCATGGTTCTACCTGATTTAGACATGGGTCATATTCATGCGGCCATCCGTTTTTGTAAAGGGGAAATGTCCGAGGAAGAGTTTCAGAGGTGGCTACCCCCTCCTCCCGAAGAAGTGATGGATCCAGAACCGATTTCGATCGCCTCGGCTCTCCCAGCTCCTCAAGAAAACCGTCCTGAGGTTCCTGCTCCTGGCGAGGACTATCCTGAGATTCCACCTCCAATCCTTGAAGTAGGAGTCTCCCAGGTTACCGAGGTTGAAGCTGATGTTCCCCCTCCTGAGACCGAGCCGATCCATCCGTCGTCTGAGCCAGCCGAGGAAGAACTTCCTGCTCCTGTGCGGGCTGATTGAGAAGGGGTAACCCGGACGGGGCCCTGTGTATACTTTATCTTTTTTTTTTATAATAACACTTCATACTCTGTTTGGGATGCATATGTACATTAATATATTTCCTTCTCTTTGTACTCTTCTCTTTGTTCTGTATCGTTTCCCTTGGGTTCTTCTAGCTTGTTCTGAGGATGTTTCTCAGTGGGATGAGCTCCTGTATTGAGGGGACATAGCCCGACCCCGAGCTGGGATAGACATTTGGTCCCGGGGGGATGTTACGTCCCTAGACCAAACGACAGACTCGGTAGGATGTATCCCGACCCCGATCTGTGAGAAATACTTGGTCCTAGGGGAATGCTACGTCCCCAGTCCAAAATATAGACTCGGTGGGGTGTATCCCGACCCTGATCTGTGAGAAACACTTGGCCCTGGGGGAATGCTACGTCCCCAGTCCAAAAGACAGACTCGGTGGGGCGTATCCCGACCCCGATCTGTGAGAAACACTTGGCCCTGGGGGAATGCTACGTCCCTAGTCCAAAAGACAGACTCGGTGGGTTGTATCCTGACCCCGATCTGTGAGAAACACTTGGCCCTGGGGAATGCTACGTCCCCAGTCCAAAAGACAGACTCGATGGGATGTGGACCGACCCCGAGCTGTATAACCAAGTGGCCTCGGCGGAACGAAATCCAGTCCCGAGCCGAATAACTGAATGGCCTCGGCGGAACGTAATCCAGCCCCGAGCCTAATAACTAAATGGGCTCGACGGAACGAAATCCATCCCCGAGCCGAACAATCATTGGGACTTGCTCCGAAGGGAAGGGAATCAACCTTTGAAGCCCTATCGAATCTGTCTTGGGCGTCCCCTTTTCAGACCGATGAAAAAACAAAAACAAAATTTTGGAAAATAAAACCAAAAAAGAGTAAACAATAGCACAGATGCCTCAAAACAGCGTCCTGTCTGAGGCCTCCAAAACACAATTCTGAATCTTCAATTCAGTGTTCCGGCGAACCAGGATTTGGATCAGTAGAGCGTTTAAAATGGTAAGGGCACATCCTCTATACGTCAGGTCACTGTGGAGCCTGTGTATTTGTGTGGGGGCTCCTCCTTACTGCGCTGGAGCAGGCACACGCCACAAGGGCACAACGCCTCCCCGTGCTGCGCCTCTCTTGGATCCAAATGATGAATGGATCAAAGAGTGTTCGGGATACTAAGGGCACATCCCTCCATAGGTCCGATATCACTGGAGCTAGCAATCGTCACGGGGGCATCATTACTCCCCGTGCTATGCTTTCCCACGGATCAATTACATTGGGTAAGTGAGGATCAGAGAGTGTTCGAAATATTAAGGGCACATTCCTCCTTATGTTCGGTAACACTGGAGCAAGCAATCGCCACGGGGGTATCATCCCTACCCGTGCTATGCTTCTCACGGATCCTATGCATCGAGTATGTCCTTGAGGACCTCGAGCTAAAAGAGACACTTGGTTTTGGGGGAATGTCCCGTCCCCAGACCAATGAGCATGACTCGGTGGGACGTAACCCGACCCCGAGCCGAATAATCAAGTGGTCTCGGCGGAACAAGATCCAGCCCGAGAATCAGTCAGTGGCCTCGGCGAAACGTAATCCAGCCCTGAGCCGAATAATGAAGTGGCCTTAGTGCCAACTGTTTTGAATGGGCCTCGAGCATGTGAGGATCGAAGGGTGTTCGAAACATTAAGGGCATTTCCTCCTTATGATCGGTAACACTGGAGCAAGCAAACGCCATGGGGGTATCATCCTTCCGTGCTATGCTTCTCACGGATCTATACTCTGATTTACATTCGTCACTGCTGTTTAATGCTTATATGGAATCGACTGATTCTGGTGTGGTTGTGCTTCTTTGCGGTGTAGTAGCTGTGGTCGGGTAGTTGCGGTTTTGCACTTTTGTCATGAGATCGCTGCGTTGTATTGAGTATGTCCCCGGATTTTTGAATATGGTTACAAAATTATATATTATTTTTATTTTTATTTTTAGAAGACTGGGTGAAAATTTTGGAAAAGAAAGTTTTATTTATATTCGGGGACATACTGCCCTTCTTACAACTCTTTGCGGGCCATTTTGAGAGAGGCTTTGTATTGAATTTCCGTCCCTTGTCGGGTTGCTGCAAAAGAAAAAAAAGGAAGGGAGAATTTACTGAAAGTATTTTCTCAACATCTCGGCGTTCCATGATTTTTTTAATCTTGTGCCGTCCAGCTGTTCTAGGACGTAAGCCCCTGGCCTTACCACCTCTGTGATTTTGTAGGGCCCTTCCCACTTGGCACCTAACGAGCCCTCCTCTGGTCTTCGGGTGTTTAAGGTGACCCTTCTCAATACTAAGTCGCCCAGGAGGAAGGAGCGGGTTCAAACTCTTCTATTGTAGAAGTGGGCTATTCTTTGTTGGTAGACTGCCGCTTTCATAGCTGATTTCTCTGTCCTTTCCTCGATCAGGTCGAGGTGGTTTTTGATGAGTTCTTCATTCTGCTCATTCCCAAAGTGGCGGACCCTGTGAGTTGCTACCCCGATTTCTGCTGGAATGATGGCCTCACATCCGTATGCTAGGGAAAATGGTGTCTCCCCTGTGGAATCTTTGTAGGTTGTCCGATGTGCCCATAGCACTTCTGGTAATTCTTCGACCTATAAGCCCTTGCATGATCCGAGCCGAGCTTTAAGGTTTGCCTTGATGGTTTTGTTTGTTACCTCAACCTGTCCGTTTGACTTGGGATGGGCTGGCGAGGCGAATTTTAGAGCAATCTGGAGGTCTTCTAGAGCTTCCTGAATCCCCTGCTATCGAACGTTTCCGTTGTCAGTGATGATTGCTCGGGGAATTCCGAACCTGCAGATAATATTCTTCTTTAAAAACTGTGGCCTTCTTTTCTGTGATGGTGGATAGTGGCTCGGCTTCTACCCATTTTGTGAAATAGTCTATGGCTACGATTGGTACTTTGCCTGCCCTCGCCCTTTTGGCATTGCCCTATGATATCTAGCCCCACTGCGCGAATGGCCAGGGGCTGGACAGGGTGGTTAATTGTTCTGCCGGTTGATGGTGGATGTTGACATTTTTCTGACAACCTTCGCATTTCTGAGCTACCCTCACACCGTCCTGATGCATGGTCGGCCAATAAAATCCTGTCTTAAGGCTTTAAAGGCGATTGATCTTCCTCCGGCGTGACTTCCACAGATGCCCGTGTGAATTTCCCTGAGCATATAATCTGCTTCCTCTTCTGTTAAACATCTCAGGAGGGGTACGGTATAGCCTCTCCGGTAGAGCACCCCTTCGATCGGGAAAACTTGGTGCTCTTGAATTTTAGCTTATTGGCCTCCTTTTTGTTCTTAGGGGTTTCCCCTGTTTCCAGGTACCTCCTAATCGGTTGCATCCATGAGTTTTTGCCTTCCTCTTTACTATATCTACCTCCAGCTCCCCTATGCTTCTTTCTCGGAGGCATATGAGAGGGATTATTCTGGGGTTCTCGGTCTTCATTGAGGATGCGAGCCGGGCCAGGGAGTCTGCTTCACAGTTGTCTTCTCGTCCGATTTGTTCGAAGCGTACGTTCCCCACTTTCTCCATCAACTTTTTTACTTCGGCTAAGTAAGCTATCATAGTCGGCTCTCTGGCATGAAATTCTCCCTTTAGTTGTTGAATGGCTAGCTGAGAGTCACTCCTTACTACCACGTTGTGGACTCCCACTACTGTGCATAGCCTTAATCCGGCCAAAATTGCTTCGTATTCGGCTTCATTGTTTGTGGCTTTGAAAGCAAATTTCAAGGCAAACAACACTTTTCTCCTTCACTGTTTTTCAGTGCGATTCCTGCCCATTGCCCTGAGCTAGAAGACCCGTCCACTGACATTTCCCATTTGCTTTCCTCCGTAGTCAATATTTGGGGTTCCGCGAGTTCCGCAACAAAATCTGCCAAGGCCTGCCCTTTTATTGCTATCCTTGGGAGGTAGGAAATGTCGTGCTCGCTTAGCTCCACCGACCATTTCATAAACCTTCCCGAGGTTTCTGGTTTTTGCAAGATCTGCCGCGGGGGTAATTGGTGTAAACTCCGATAGGGTGGGCCTGGAAGTAGGGTCGTAATTTCCGTGCTGCAGTGATCAAGGATATAGCGACTAGTTCATGCACGGGATATCGGGTCTCTGCATCCAATAGAGCTTTGCTGACATAGTATACTGGTCTCTGGATATGGTCGGCCTCTTGCACCAGTACCGAACTCACTGCGTGTTTTGAAACAGCCAAGTACAAGTATAATGTCTCTCCTGGGAGAGGTTTAGCCAGGAGTGGGGGCTGTGCTAGATTGTTTTAGCTGCTGGAAGGCCTCCTCACATTCTGGTGCCCAGTCGATCCCCTTTTGGACCTTCTTGATGACTTTGAAGAAGGGGGTGGCATTTGTCGGTCGCCCGAGAGATGAATCAGTTGAGCGCGGCGACCCTGCCTGTTAGACCTTGCACCTCTTTAATTGTTCTGGGGGATGTTAAATCTAGCACGGCTTGTATCTTCTGGGGGTTGGCTTCTATGCCTCGGGAACTCACCTGTAGCCTAGAAATTTTCTGAGGCCACTCCGAATGCACACTTCTCTGGATTGAGTCTTAAATTGTGTTTTCTCAGCAATTCGAAGGTTTTCTTTAGGTCAGTTACGTGACCTCTTGGTTCTCTGGACATTGTTATCATGTCGTCCATATATACCAACATTGAAGTGCCGATGAGTGTTTGAAAATTTTGTTTACCAACCTTTGAAAAGTTGCCCCCGCGTTCTTTAGTCCGAAAGGCATTACTTTGTAGCAGTACAGTCTTTGATCAGTGATAAAAGTGGTTTTCTCCTCGTCTGCAGGATGCATCCTGACCTGATTGTACCCTGAGAAGGCATCCATGAAGCTTAGTAGTCTTTGGCAGGCAGTTGCGTCTACCAGTTGATCTATATTTGGTAGAGGAAAGTTGATTTGGACACGCTTTATTGAGGTCGGTGAAATGAAATCTACACACATCCTCATTTTCCATTGGATTTCTTTACCAATACTACGTTTGACACCCACTCGGGGTACTTTACTTCTCTGATGAAGCCGGCTTTTAACAGTTTTTCCACCTCGGATGCCACCGCTCTGCACGTTCTTGATTGAAGATCCTTCTCTTCTGTTTGACCGGTTTGAGTGACGGGTTTGCTGCTAAGCGGTGACTGATGAACTTTGGGTCAATCCCGGGCATGTCATTGTGTCCCCACGCGAAGATGTCGGGGTATTCCCGTAGACATTCTAGCAGGCCCTTTTTTAGGGTTCGTCCAAGTTTCCCCCTATCTTTATGCTTTTTTTCCGGTCCGAACAGTCTTATTTCTTCTAACTCTTCAGCTGTTCCTAGCCGGGCAACTTTATCTGGGCGGGGACCTGGTTCTTTCCTCTCGTTCTCGCCCATCTGCCTCTTCTTGGTGCCTTCTTCAATACATAGGGTCTCTCGTGAGAGAGTGGCAAAGCAGCTACGAGCTATCTTCTGACTTCCGCACACGATTCCGATCCCTTCCCGTGTGGGGAACTTTAGTTTTAAGTGATAGGAGGACATCGCATCCTTTGTTTTCTTCATAAAAGGTCGGCCGATAATGACTTGGTAACTGCTCAGGCAGTCCACCACAGTGAAGTTTACCATAACTGTCCGGGTCCTGGGGTGAGTTCCGATGGTTGTTGCCAGTTGTATTCTCCCCAGCGGGATGACCGTTGAGCCTCCAACCGTACAGGGGGTGCCGTCATTAGTTAGGGTTACGTACTCCACTCCCAGGCTTTCTAAAGCTTATTTGGAGATTATGTCTACCGCGCTTCCGGGATCTACCAGGATTCTATCTACCTCTGTGCCGCTGATTGTAGCTTTGATTATTAGCGCATCGTCATGGGGGAAACTCACCCCTCGAGCATCCTCGTCGGTGAACATTATGGGTACCGACCGACTTCCTCGTGGTACTGGGGACCTTTCCATTTCCAGCACTTCCGTCCCCTGTATTCGGCTATAGCTTTTTCTTGACCGGTTAGAGTCTCCGACCAGTGTTTTCCCTCCTGCGATGATGTTCACCTTCCGGTTTCGTGCCCTCTGTCTGGCTGCCATGGCCTCATGATTGATATAACTATTTAGATACCCATTTTGGGCTAGGTCCTCCATCTGTTCCCGCAGATCCTTGCATTCGTCCGTTGTGTGCCCCCTCAGATTATGATGTACGCAGTAAGATTTCTGGTTCCTTTTATCCGGGGGGAATCTCATGAGGTCAGGTTCTACCAAGAGGCCTTTTTCCTGTATCTCCATGATGATTTGCCCCCGTGGCTTCCTCAGGGGAATATATGCTTCTTCTCGGACTACATGATTCACCTGGGTCGCGACCCCTCTTTCCCGATCCCTTCGAGGCACTGGTTTGAATTCTTTGGGTCTCGGATTGAATTTTTTGAATTCCCTGTCCGGTCATCGGGGGGCCTCTGTTCTTGTTGTTCTTTCTCGAATGGCCGTCCCCCTTCGGGAGATCTTTCCTTCGCTTTCTAACAAGACAAATTTTCGGGCTACCTCCAGAGCGGTGGCATAATCTGGTGTGTCTTGGATTCTTAGGTGAGTCCACAGTTTTCCGATCCTTAGGGATCCCTTTAAACTTTCCAGGGCCTCTTAGGACTCGTACCCTCCGACCTCGAGTACCATATTGTGGTACCTCTCGATGAAAATTTTTAGGGGCTCGTCATCTTCTTACTTCATAAGCCTCAATTCTCCAATCGTCTTCTTGGGGACGCAGGCCCCTTTAAAGTGTCGAACGAACGACCTTTTAAGTTGTGTGAAGCTTCCGATGCTCCCCGGGGCCAGACTTCTGTAACATAGGATGGCGGGTCCACCCAAAGTTAGGGGGAACACTTTGCAGATGGCATCTCCTACCACTCACTGGACTTCCATCAACAGGACAAAGCTTTCGATGTGGGATTTCGGGTCAGAGTGGCCTTTGTAAGGTGCCATGGTCGGCATATTGAATCGCCTTGGGAATTTTACCGACTTTATTTCTTCCGTGAGGGGAGATTCCTCCTCACCGTCCCGGGCATCACTTGCATCGGTCTTGAGGCCTACCCCCCACTTAATCATCTCCTTTTTTAACCAAGACTTTATCTCACTGGTTGTGCCGCCATGTCGTCTTCTGTGCCCCTCTGTGCGTCCATTGCCCCGTGTGCGGCGTTCCTCATGCCTTGGAATTTCCCGCATATTATTACTATACTCCCTGTCTTCTCTTCTGGAGTCGCGGAGACTATCATAGGAGGGATCTGGTGATGGTCTTCCTTCTTGTTCTTCTTCCCATGTGTCATCTGTTTGTGAATCTTTTTCTACAACTACGGATTTTATCCCGTAGGGGCCCCTCCTCCTGAGTCTATCGTCTTCACTTGTATCTATCACCATTTTCCATTCTGCTTTTTCACTTCTTCTTCGACTGGTTCCGACGTCTGGTCTCTCGTTGTTCGTTCCCTCCATTCTCTCCAGCCGATCCATCATGGATTTCATGCTTTCTTCCATCTTTTTCATCCAGTCTGTTGCTGGACTCCCCGAAGATTGATGATTTCTGCCTTCTGCCATTGTCTTTCTCGCGAACTGCTTTTTGTTTCGAGGTCCCCACAGACGGCGTCAACTGTTGACGGTGGATTTTGGTCTCAGGGCAATATGGGAATATCACTCCCGAGGTAATCCTCCTTCAACAGTGAATTTGTTTGGTTATGGGGGAAACCAAAAGAAAACTTAGCAAAAGACAAATAATACGCCAATCGACAAGGAGATTTAACGTGGTTCGGCGGATTTTTATCCGACCTACGTGCACGGACACAAACAGGACTATACTTTTTATTGCTGAAACTTGTATCTCTTGTGCTTTACAAGTTTAATCACAATGAGATTGATATTGATTCTGATGCCCCTACACATACTCTACCCTTCTATTTATAATAGTGAAGAAATCAGATTCCTTCTAGTATGAGGATTCCTAATTGAAGCAACCTCATTTTTCCCACAATGATTCCTAATCAAATCTACCTCTATTCCCTTTATCATTCTAGGACACTGGTTTCATCAGTATTATTTATGAAGGTAGGACTGTCTCCTTACCCCGTAGGGACATGACGTCTTATCTTCTGGTGCACGCCTTGCCATATGCTCGGTCTTCATGTGGTCGGTTATAATGGTTCTTTAAACTGAGAATGATGCTGTCGATCTGATAATGCTCGGTCATTCGAACCAAAGTGATCGGTTGCCGACCATAAAGTGCTCGGTCTCTTCCTGTTGTGGTCGGTCTGTAACCATAAGGTGCTCGGCCTCTTATTGCAAAGTGCTCGGGCCCTTGCTGCTGGCTTTTTATTGGTCGGGTCGACATCAATGATCCTGAAAAAGAATGAGATTTACCTTTTTGCCCCTGTCGTGCTGCTTTAAATACCATAGTGCCTGAAAACACCACCAACACATTTATATCAAACAATATGGTAACAAATAATATATTAATTTAGGCCTAATACATAAATACACCCACGTACTTACACAAAAATCCTAACAGCCCTCTGACCTTTCAAAATGATCTATGAGACATCTAAACTTGTTGATTTTGGTAATTAGTAACACTTGACAAAATAATTTGTAAATTGGTGGAAAGGAGTAAATTACACGCGTGATGACGTGTAAAAGTCACCTAAAATAGTCGTTGCTGTTAAGAAACTATCCAACGTCTTACTCAAGAATGAACAAAACTAACAAACAACCTGAGTGCTTCCTTCAAACTTTTCTCTATATTTTTTGAGCTTGGGGATGTCCTTAAGCAAATGACACGTGAGAGTAGGAATGACAAAAAATCCTCATTGGGTTCGGGGCCCGTGGGGATCTGCTGCAATAGTGACGGATTTGGGATTCTAAGACATATAAAAATTTGAACCGGGTCTGGTTCGGGATCCTGATTCGAACTTGAAAAGATAATGAATGCGAATATGGAGGATCCTTGAAAGTTATACAACGATAGAAAAATTGACGATCAATTGCTTAAATAGGTCTTTGATTTCACCGGTGCCGAGTGGTGATTATGATTCGTATGTGTTGTAAATCGATTTTATAGCATGCATAATTCAAGCAAACTAATACAATCCTAAAATCAATACATATTTAAGGATTTAGAAAAACCTGTAAATATTATGTAGATGTAGATAATACCAAGTCAGGTTATTACTCTGTCCTTAAGAACTTATTAGCCCCGTCTCGGTGCACAACGAATCTTGGGGCTAATGTTCTCACAGGATTCTTGGCGACTTCTTGATTTAGGGCACTCTTTGAATCAAGAACACGAACTAGGAACAATGGTTGAAACTCTCTTTCTAAACTTTAACAACTAATTTTCTTTTACAAAAGTGAATACCAAATGAATAACCTAAATGTTCTATTTATACAGATGGAAGGATGTTATTGAAGAGATACCTTTAGGCTTAAAGATGTAATCCTTTAAATGGTTATATCTCTTCAATGCACCCTTACAACTCAAAAGGTTATTATCTTTCACTCTAGGGACTTATCCCTTCATTTTTATGACTTTCCTAAAAGACATATATTAGAGGCATGTCTTTCCACTAAAACATTGTATAAATACTTTCAAAATTAGAAAATTTCATACAATCCCCCACAATTTTTTAATTATTAATGTAGACACTAAAGAGAGTTTTCATGAAATAAAACTGCATCGAAATAGGTAGCTTTCGCCTTGAACCTTTCCTAGTGAATGACAATCAGATTTACTTGGCAAACCAGTGACCCATAGTCTTGATTTGTTCCGCCGTTAGTGTAAACCAAGACAATTGCCAACACACAACTTTACTTCGACCATTTCCCGTTCTACGGTTGTGTTCATTTCGGCCATGAACATTAGTCCTGGATTCATCAAGTACTTTAGGGAATTTAGTCTTTAAAACTCCCATGGAAGCGGCTTCACTTCTTACTTGAAATATGTGATCTTCTATAAAGAGTTAATATGCCTTTACCTTGTTAGTGTCCTAGACATGCCCAAGGTCTCTAAGTCATGATATTGTGTGTGAATGATCAAGTGAGTTTGCGGAAAAAACTTACATTGAACGGATGTGTGATTTCAAAAATCTTTGTATGTTGATGAAGCTCCAAACTTTGTTGAATGTTTCCAACCTAAGGGTGAGTTTCCCTACCACCTCACAAGACTCTTTAAGTGATAGCTTGCTTGATTTTTGAAGCAAAAATCAAAGGAGAGTGAGATGGTGTTCACGGTAATGGTGAAGGAAAGAGAGAAGTGAAGTTTTGATATTTTAGTTTCTAAAACTAATACCAAAGTTGACTTTCCAAAAGGTGTATATGCTTTTCCAAAAAGCTAAACAAAGTGTGTTGAGTAAGTTACATTAAATGCTCTCAACTACTTCCATCAACTTGTTGACAATTGATGTGAGGTAGTGGGTCCCACCATTTAAATTCAAAATTTAAGTTGGCTTAGACTACACACTTCGGGCTCGACTTCGTTTAATCCGATTAAATGAATTTTCCGTTACGACGTAATTAAATCAAATTTAATTAAATAATAATGCATAGCAAAATTATTACGAAATTCGCTCACGAATTAATTCCAAATTAATTCGTTCGCCCGAATTAAAATCCAATTTTAATTCCGCATTGAAATCTGATTTATATTAATATATCCAATATATTATTCAAACGATTAATTCCAAATTAATCGCTTTCTCTCTTCTATTCGAATTTTATCCCAGATAAATTCTTACCGCAATTAATCCTAGATTAATTTTCTCTCTTATAATTAATCACAGATTAATTCTGTTCGAGTCCAATGTCATCGGTGAATCTTTGAGAAGCGACCCAAGAGATCCATGGATATGTTGGCAGTAAATACGGTCATCGGACTATCCGAACACATGCGTACCCCGTACCACGTTCTTACCGATTTACAAGACATGGTTGGCTTCTAGCAAAACACCGTGCCTACCCAATTCTCCAGAAATATTCAACAAGGAATATAATATATGTATCAGGCATAGTATACTATGTATTGCGTATTACGATCCAGTATCGGATGTCACATGCTAGGCCTGGGGCCGGAATTGTGTATGCTTCATACGAAGCATATATCAGATCACTAGCAATTAGTCTCTGTAATCGGATAATCATGACCTAGTCATACTATCCCCATAGCTGCAGCATATAAGAGTAATAGTTATGTATCCCTGCGTGATCATCGTCTCCATATGACTGAAGTGATACTTCCATCTTGACATCACACCCAATACACTACGATTCTCAATAAACCCAGAAGAGTACATACACATACCCTGTTAAAGCTCCGGACGACCAAAACCAAAGCGTACTGATTGTCGCAAGTATTATCGATGCAAGTCTCAAGTTAAGACCACATATACCTACCCTGATTCGGATTCCCATAGACACATAGTCATACTACCAATGGGATTCCGAGGGGTCTATCTAGAGCGAAGCTGTTCCCGGTCCAATGGCTAACAGAACCTCTTGTCACACTTGCATAAGTATCCAATACTTAAATATATGAGAACTATGCCGTTAAGCTTCCATAACACACACAAGTGTAATACTAGTATATTCTGCATTATCGATGTCCAGTCTCGATAATACTACGACTAGGGATATTTAATGATTAAACCGTTCGTGGATTAATATTGTCTCATATCTTATTAATCCGGAACTAATCATAAGGACTTTTATCATTTATATATATCCAAGTAATCTAATTACAAATGATAAAATAGCAATTTCCTTTGTCACATAGTTAATTTGTACAAAAACCATAATGTCTTTTACAAATAGTGATGCTATAAGTCATAATTGTCCAACAATCTCCTACTTGGCTCATAACCAATCACTCAAGTATCTAACACTTGAACTGTGTACATGTCGCTCAAACTTTTGTTGAGAAATAGCTTTCGTCAGTGGATCTGCAATGTTGTCATCTGAAGCGACCTTCTCGATCTTCACATCGCCACAATGTATAATCTCATGAATTAGATGAAACCGTCGAAGTACATGCTTGGATCGTTGATGAGACCGCGGTTCCTTAGCTTGCGCTATAGCCCCGTTATTGTCACAATACAAAGGTACGAGCTCAAATGCTAACGGAACTACTCCTAATCCAATTAGGAATTTACGGATCCAAACTGCTTCTTTTGCTGCCTCAGCTGCAGCAATATATTCCGCTTCTGTTGTTGAATCGGCAACAGTCTCTTGCTTGGAAGATTTCCAGCTCACTGCTCCGTTGTTCAAACATAATATATACCCTGATTGCGACTTAGAGTCATCTTTATCGGTTTGGAAACTTGCATCGGTGAACTCAGTCACCTCAAGTTCTCCATCTCCATAGACTAAGAAAGCATCTTTAGTTCGTCTAAGATACTTAAGGATGTTCTTAACAACAATCCAGTGACCATCACCTGGATCGGCTTGATAGCGACTGCACATGCTCAAAGCATATGAGACATCAGGTCGTGTACATATCATGGCATACATGATCGATCCGACTGCAGAAGCGAACGGGATCTGACTCGTGTTTTCTCTCTCATCGTGAGTTTTAGGATACATGTCCTTAGATATAGAGATGTCATGTGATACTGGAAGCAGCCCCCTATTAGACAGATCCATGTTGAATCTTTTCAACACTTTGTCAATGTACAAGTTCTGGGAGAGTCCAAGCAGCTTTCTAGATCTGTCCTGGTAGATCATTATTCCTAGAATAAAGGCTGCTTCTCCCAGATCTTTTATGGAGAATTTTAATGAAAGCCAAGCTTTCACCGATTGTAGCATGGGAATCTCATTGCCAATAAGCAATACATCATCAACATAAAGGACAATGAATGTCAGTGCGTTCCCACTAACCTTCTTATATACACAAGGATCATCTTCGTTTTGAATGAAACCATATTCTTTTATGATCTCATCAAAACGTTGGTTCCAAGAAAGCGATGCTTGCTTCAATCCATAAATGGACCGATTTAACTTGCAAACCTTGTTTGCATGTTTTGGCACGACAAAAACCGTCAGGCTGTTACATATAAACATCCTCCAAAAGGTTTCCGTTAAGGAAATCGGTTTTGACGTCCATCTGCCATATTTCATAATCGAAATATGCAGCAATAACAAACATTATCCGAATGGATTTAATCATGGTAACATGTGAAAAAGTTTCATCGTAATCGACACCATGTCGTTGACGATACCCTTTCGCTACAAGCCTAGCTTTGTAAGTTTGTATGTTGCCATCCATGTCGGTCTTCTTCTTGAAGACCGATTTACAACCAATCGGCTTAACGCCTTCAGGTGCATCAACCAGTGTCCAAACTTGGTTGGTATGCAGGGAATTGTTGGGAAGCGGCCGCGAGTGCGCAGCGGAAAATTAAAAACAAATATTATGATGTCGCTATCCCTTTGCCCAAGACCCATTTGTTTTGATTATTCTACAAGCCTAGACATGTTGCTATATATTCTAAGCATAAAAAATCATAAAACATGCAAAGAACATAAACCTAAACATGCTAATTATCATAAGAACTCTAAATAAAATAAAGAAATAAAAAGACTTACTTGAACCGAAGACTCCTCCAGTCCTCCCTCTAATCTACAAGTTTTTCTCGAACTCAGCAAGCTCTTCCACGTTCCAAAGAGCCACCCAACTGTGTGGCCTCCAAAGGTGCACACACCAAAGCCAAAACTCAACAGTAAGACTATGCCTTGAGTGCACGGGTATTTTTCCCTTGGTACTAGCCTAGGAAAATACCTCAAAACTTTTAACTTGAGATTGTTGGGAAGCAGCCGCGAGTGCGCAGCGGAAAATTAAAAATTATGATGCCACTATCCATTTGCCCAAGACCCATTTGTTTTGATTATTCTACAAGCCTAGGCATATTACTATATATTCTAAGCATAAAAACTCAGAAAACATGCAAAGAACATAAACTTAAACATGCTAACTATCATAAAAACTCTAATTAAAAAAAAAAGAAAAAAAAGACTTACTTGAACCGAAGACTCCTCCAGTCCTCCCTCCAAACTACAAGCTTTTCTCGAACTCAACAAGCTCTTCCACGTTCCAAAGAGCCACACAAGTGTGTGGCCTCCAAAGGTGCACACACCAAAGCCAAAACTCAACGGCAAGACTACGCCTTGAGTGCACGGGTATTTTTCCCTTGGTGCTAGCCTAGGCAAATACCTCAACACTTTTAACTTGAGATTCCTCTAGTCAATTAGACTTAAGGATCCTCAAAATTAGTGGCTTACTCTTAAACTTTAGAGTTGCTCACTTATATAAACCCAAGATATGAAAAGTTTTGGTGTAAAAATTTGTAAAGAATTCTTTGGGTTTATATAAGTGTTCCAAAGACAACAAAATTAATTAAGAATCCGATGTGGGATAAATGCTAATTAAATCTTAGCCATTGGATCTTAATATAGTGGTTTAATGATATTATAAAACCCTAACAAGAGTTTGGGCCGAATTGAAATTCAAAACAAATAAAATAAAAAAACGCAGATTTTTATTTATTTATTTATTCATTTTTCCAATTCCCAAAGTGCCCATATCGTCATTCACCAATCCCTAAGCCACTTTGGAACCTCATAAATGATTTATTCAATAATTAAAGACATTGAACCATTTATGAACAATTCCTACATCAATCATATATGCTGTTAAATTTGTATTGTGCACTGTTAATCATTGATTTCGAATTTATTATGTGTGACCTTTTGGGTTCCCCTCAAGTTGGACATGAAATGAATCGTGATAATTTATCGAACATAAATTATCCTCTGATCAGATGGTCGTTCGATTTCAATGACCAAGGTTGACATCTAGCAACATGCCAAGGCCCCCAAATGAGAAGGAAAGATATATATTCATTTTGTATGCGATTTACATGTGATACGGTCCATCGCATCACTATATCCCCACTGTTTGACCTAGGGTATGGAAAGTGTCTACCCATATAGTCAAAGGTATGATGTTGATAGTGTCATGAATCATGCTAACCTAAGAATCTCACATGATTCTTCCTCTGCGGCCACAGTCTCAAGCACTGATCACACATATCAACCCGCGAACTGGAATACTACTCTTATAAGAAAATATTATCCAAGAGAGTGGCGATTCTCTGTTGTATCTTTACAAACTTAATGTGTTTCAACAAATGACCCAATCATACCCTTATGACCGGATCTTTTGAACCGGTGAACGAGAATGTCAAAGTCATTTGATCCACACATAAGATTGTAAAGACCTCAAGTCTAAGGACTAGTCATACAATCGATACATGAAAGTTCTCACAGATACAAGGGATAAACACTCCATGTGAAAACTTTCGGCGGTCAGTTCGATGGACACGAGCAACCCATGCATCCATGTGGGTATTTTCTCTATAATAACTTCTTTTCTCTCAACAATCTCCATGATGAGATGAAATCGCCTGAGTACATGCTTGGATTTCTAGTGGGACCTTGGTTTCTTCGATTGAGCAATGGAGCTCGTGTTGTCACAGTACATCGTGAAGCCATTCTTTATTGCGGGAAGCACTTCCAACTCCGTGATGAACTTCTTTATCCATACTACTTCTTTAGCTGCCTTAGATGCTGCAATATACTCGGTTTCAGTGGTGGAGTCCATTGTAGTTGACTGTTTTTAGCTTTTCCAACTGACAGCTCCGTCATTCAAAGTAAACAGATATCATGTTTGTGATCTGCTGTCATCCCTATCGGTCTGAAAGCTCACATCACAGTAACCAATGACTTTCATCTCAGAACAATCTCAGTATGTCAAAAACACATTCTTAGTTCTTCTCATATACTTGAGGATTGTTTTGACAGCTGCCCAGTGTTGCTCACCAGGATTTGCCTGATACCGGCTAGTTATGCTAAGAGCATAAGAGACATCAGGTCTTGTACATAGCATGGCGTACTTGATCGATCATATTGCTGAAGCATAAAGGATCCTACTCATACGCTCTCTATCTGAAAAACGTATGTGGACATTGCTTATTAGATAATTTGATTCCATGACAAGTAGGTAAATTACCTCTTTTGGAATCTTCCATTTTGAATCTTTTCAAAACTTTATCTATGTACGTAGATTGAGAAAGTCCTAACAACCTCTTAGATCTATTACGATAGATCTTAATGCCGAGGATGTAGGCTGCTTCTCCCAAATCTTTCATGGAGAAATTCTGAAATTTAGCATTTCGTGAGACAAATGTTCTTTGTTCATTTGGAACGTAGAACACGTATGCTCTTGAGTTTAAGGCATTTCCTACAAACTTACATTTAACTGCCCTATCATCTAATTTGTTAGTTTGTGTGAGCTTAACATATGCGTCACATCCCCAAACTCTTAGATAACTTAGACTAGGACGTTTCTCATACCATAACTTATATGGTGTTTGACTAACAGTCTTGGAAGGAACTTGGTTTAGTAGTAGTGTTGCAGTTTCTAAAGCAAGACCCCAAAATGAAAGAGGTAGATCCGTGCCTGGCATCATTGATCGGACCATATCTAATAATGTCCGATTTCTCCTTTCAGAGACCCCATTATGCTGTGGAGTTCCCGGAGGAGTCCACTGGGAAACAATGCCATTTTCTCTCAAGTAATCTTGAAATGCGTCGCTTAAGTATTCACCACCTCGGTCAGACCTTAGTGACTTAATACTTTTATTAAGCTAGTTTTCTACTTCAGCTTTGAAGTCTTTGAATTTCTCAAAGGCTTCAGATTTATACCGCATAAGGTACACATACCCATATCGCGAGTGATCATCGATAAAGGTAATGAAGTATGAGAATCCACCTCTAGCGGTGATTGACATTGGTCCGCATACATCAGAGTGTATGAGTTCTAATGTCTCCGCTGCACGTTGTCATTTACCTTTGAAGGGTAATTTGGTCATTTTACCAAGTAAACAAGACTCACAAGTTCCATAAGGTTCATATTTGAAGGGTCTGAAATACCCATCCTTATGTAGCTTAGTTAATCTTGTTTCATTGATATGACCTAAGCGACTGTGCCATATAAGTGATTCATTGAGATTATTCGAGTTAACGTTGTATATATTAGAGGTTGAACATTCTTTGTTAGTTTGTAAGACATAAATACCATTATTCAAAATACCATCTCCATATTTTATTTCATTGAAATAAATAGAACATTCATTACAACTTATTAGGCATGAAAAGCCTTTATTACATAAAGAAGAAATTGAAATGATATTATTTACTAGAGAATGCACATAAACACAATCTTCTAAGTCTAAAACTAAACCATTTGGAAAAACTAATGAATAAGTCCCCATGCACAATGCAGCCAGTTTTGCTCCATTACCCATACGTAAGTCAACCTCCCCATGACGGAGTCTCCTACTGTTTCTCAGGCCCTGCACATTGTTACACAAGTGAGTCCCACAACCTGTGTCAAGCACCCAAGTAGAAGGTTCAGAGTTTTGAGAATATAGTTCAATCATATACAACATACCTGAAGCATTGGGAGTCTTGGCCTCTTGGGCTTCCCTAGCTTCCTTGGCTTTCAAAGATCTGCAGTCTTTCTTCCAATGACCCTTCATTCCACAAAAGAAATATTTCCCCTTTCCCTTTTTCTTCTCCACATTACCATTAGGCTTTAGGTGATCTGGAGCCTTGGCCTTGGCCTTATATTTCTTTGGGCCTTGATGAGCGGAAAATGTATCAATATTTACCGCCCTTTTACCTAATATTTTGTTTAGTTTCTCGGGTTTGATGAACGTTTTGATGTATTTTGTTGATAAATAAAGTAGTGGGCCTTAATGGAATCAACTCGAGGCTAAAACGATGAAATCCGGAGCAAAAAATGGCGAAAACGGAAATTTACTATACGCGTCACGAAGTGCAGTGCTAAATTCCAATTTTGCGCAAGTTTGGTATTTTGGCCATAACTTTGTCATCCGATATCTGATTGAGCTGATTCAAGTGCCAGATTAAAGAAGACACAAAGCTCTACAACTTTGAAGATTTTAATATATTCGAATTATGAAGTTTGGAAGGCATAAATGGATGAATAATCTAGTGTATTTTGTGTAATTACTATAGTCATTTTCAAAATATAAAATAAAATTAATACAATAAAAAAAGTAAAAATTGTCAAACTTCCACCAAACATGCTTGAATGTTTGGTGCCATGTTTGATGCCATATTTGGTGCCATGTTTGATGCCATGTTTGGTGCCATGTTTGGTGGAGCAATTGGTGGAGCAATTGGTGGAGAAATTGGTGGAAGCCTTTAGATTTTCCTATAAATACCAAGCTTAACTTTGTAAATTTTTCATGTTTTCTTTGGAGGCGTTTCTCCATGAAAATCTAAAGGAAAGTGTCTTGTATATTATTTAAGTTTTCTTGTATTTTCTTTTTATTTATTTAATAAAATTTAGTGTGTTTTCTTTTACAGCATGAGCAGGTAACCTCATTCTGCTGGGGTGAAAAGGTGAGACTTTTAATATAATGAATTAGATTAATCTCCCTTATTTTAATTAAAATTTGGATTAATTAGTTACCACCTATATGGCCGGTTTAGGTGACAACCTTATTTACCGCCTATATGGTCGGTTTTTCATTTCAGACGTAGTTTCCGCCTATATGGTCGGTTTAGGTAATAACCTTGTTACCGCCTATATGGTCGGTTGGATTTAATTGAGAAAAATGAAATTACCGCCTTTATGGTATGGTTAATTAATCGGTAAACATTGAGAATAAGAGAGATTTCTAATTTTGAGATATTAAAAATGGATCCTCTAACCCCAGCATTTTCTTTTATTGTACTTTTACATTTTTTATTTCCAGCATTTACTTTATTTAATTTCCAGTATTTAATTTATGTCTTTTATTTTATTTAAGCTTTTATTAGCCTTAGATATGTGTCGTAGCTAAGCCCGTTATCTAGGGTTATGATGAATTCCAATATCACCGGTTAATAATGGGTTGTTTTACGGTTTGGGTAATATAAAGGTTTATTTATTGAGCCTTAGTCTTCATGCTTCTTGTTAACTGGCCAATAATAAGATTGAACTGGTAAACCTGAAATGAACTTTGAAAGGGGATTTTAGGTTTAAGACCCTAGACTTAATAACCCACGATCTTCCTTGAGGATAGATAACCCTTAAATAGATTTCCTTACATGATAGGAATATACCTGTCGGGCGAGGGTAACCATAATTGGAACTTAATCTTAATGAATTCAGGTAACTTGGTTGACATAGGAATATGATTAATTGGGTTACACTAGGCATTTGTATCTGACCATCGGAAGAGGCTTTTACATATTTTCGTGTTCCAGGTTAATAAACCAATATATTGCACAAACATGAAATAACCACTTCATATTTTAAAAGATATTGGAAGAATTCACAACCCTGGATAGTTTTATAAATTTGAATTTTCCTCAACCTATTTTTGCGCAATTTTATTTACTTATTTTTAAGTTTAAAGTCACCACTCAGTCAATCAATCAATCTGTTAGATACTAGTAATCATTTGGCCTCATAAAATTAATAGATAGGTATTAAGTCCTCGTGGGATCGATACTTTTTATACTACTTGAACGATACGTGCGCTTGCGTTATACGCGTGTGATTACGCCGGTCAAGTTTTTGGCGCCGTTTCCGGGGACTTATTTATATTTCACTATTAGTTTTGAGGTTAGATACCTTTACTTGTATCTAATTTCTTTTTACTTATTGTTTTTGTTTTCTTGTATTTCAGGTTCTCAGACACTACATGAGATGAACCAGAAGCTTTGAACTCCGAACGCTTGACCCAGAAATTGAAAGAACCATCAGACAGTTGAGAAGAGAAAGGCGAGAAGGTCAAGAAGTAATTGTTAACATGGAACCTGAACCTTTGGAAGTTGCACCACCAATTCTCATTCGAGACAGAACCATTCCGGTGGTTGACGGCTCATTTCCTGTATTGTACTTCCTCCCTTACCAGCAAATGCGTGTGACATCAAAAAATGCATTCAAATGATTCAGCAGTCAGTTCAGTTTGTGCGGAATGCAACTGAAGATCCTAATGCCCACATCAGCAACTTCCTGGAAGTTTGCGGCACTTTCAATTACAACCGAGGAGCTGAAGAAGCAATGAGACTGTGGGTTTTTCCATATTCCTTGAAAGACAGAGCAAAAACTTGGCTACATTCACTACCAGCAGGTTCCATCACAACTTGAAACACTTTAGCCACCAAATTCCTTGCAAAATATTTTCCACCAACTAGAACAACAAAGTTGAGGAATGATATCACATCCTTTGTGCAACATGACTCAGAATCTCTCTACGAAGCTTGGGAAAGGTACAAGGATTTGCTCAGAAAATGCCCTCACCATGAGATTGCAAAATGACTACAAGTCCAAACCTTCTATAATGGACTTTCTGGATTGATGAGAACCACAATTGATCCTGCTGCTGGAGGAGCTTTGATGGCGAATGGAGAAATCAAGCATGGGACTTAATCAAAGAAATGGCTAACAACAATTCGTTGTGGCCAACAGATAGGAGCATGATTCAAAGAATTGCAGGAATTTATGAAGTTGGAGCCAACACAACAGTGAATACCAGACCGGATCAGATATGCAAATGTCTGGAAATACTTAGCACGCAAGTTGTAAACATCGCCAGATCCACAAGTTCACCATATAGAGGAGCACCCGAACCAGTTTAACAAGAAGAGATGGTGAATTATGTCAACAATTTCAACAGACAGGGGAACAATCCATATTCCAACACCTACAACCCATGGTGGAGGAATCATCCCAATTTTTCATGGAGCAACAATTCAGGGCAAAAGAATAATCCACCACCTAGATTCCAACAGCAGAACAAAGGCCATGAGTATGAAAAAGAACCAGAAATGAAAGAATGGTTTGCAGAGAAGTTCAAAAAGCAAGAAGCAAAATACGATGCTATGTTTCAAGCCCAAACAACATTCAATCAAAGCCAATCTGCTTCCATTAAAGCACTGGAGAATCAAATTGGACAACTGGCCAATGCTCAGAGTTACAGAACGCCAGGGAATCTTCCCAGCAACACAGAACCAAATCCAAGGAACCGAGGGAAGGAATAATGTCAAGCCATTACTTTGAAAAGCGGTACTGAAATCAACAAAGATGTTGGAATCAAAGCATCCATTGAAGAAGTTCCAAAAGAAGCAGAGCAACAGATGGAGGAAAAAGAAGCAAAGGAAAAAGATCAAATCACTCCACCTCCACCTTTTCCACAACGTCTTCAGAAAAAAAAAACTGGACAAGCAGTTTGCTCGTTTCTTGGAAGTTTCAAAAATATGCATATCAACATTCCATTTGCAGAAGCCTTGGAAGAAATGCCAAGTTATGTCAAATTCATGAAAGATATTCTTTCACGAAAATGAAGATTGGGAGAATACGAGACAATAGCATTAACAGAAGAATGCAGTGCCATCATTCAGAGGAAACTTCCTCCGAAGTTGAAAGATCCTGGCAGTTTTACTATACCATGCACCATTGGAGAACATTATATCGGTAAGGCTTTATGTGATTTGGGTGCAAGTGTTAACTTAATGTCTTTTTCTATTTACATGAAACTGCAAATTGGAGAAGCAATGCCAACCTCAGTCTCTCTGCAACTTGCTGATCGAACGCTCGTATTTCTGAGAGGAGAGTTGAAGATGCGCTGGTCAAAGTCGATAAACTCATTCTCCCAGCAGATTTCATTATCCTTGACATGGAAGAATACAAAGATGTACCTATCATCCTTGGGAGACCATTTTTGGCTACAGGACGAACTGTGATTGATGTACAAAAAGGAGAACTAACCATGAAAGTTCAGGACCAAGAAGTTACCTTCAATGTTTTCAAAGCCATGAAATTCCCTAACGATGAAAAGGAAGAAGAATGTTTCAGAATTGATGTTGTTGATAGTATCATTCAGGATACTGAGCCAAATCCCACGGATACACTTGAAGCTTGCATCACCATATGACTGACAGCAAGCTAGATGCTGAAATCCTGGAATGTACCAACTACCTAGACAAGCCGTTTCGTTTCAAATTGACACCACCAGTTGAAAGTATGGAACTCCTGAAGAAAGATCGAATCAAGCCTTCGATTGAAGAACCACCACAATTGGAGCTGAAGTTACTGCCGAGCCATCTTAGGTATGCATTTCTTGGAAACTCTTCTGAATTACCTGTGATTATTTCTTTTTCGCTAACATTGGAGCAGGAAGAAAAGTTGCTGAGAGTGTTATGAGAACATAAGAAAGCCATTGGCTGGACTATAGCAGACATTCGAGGCATTAGTCCATCATTTTGCATGCACAAGATTTTGATTAATGACGAGTACAAACCCACAGTGGAGCATCAACGGAGACTCAATCCAATCATGAAGGAGGTCGTGAAGAAAGAAATCATCAAATGGTTGGATGCTGGCATCATTTACCCCATCTCAGATAGCACATGGGTGAGTCCTATGCAGTGTGTACCAAAGAAATGAGGAATTATTGTAGTCACAATGAAAAGAACGAGCTAATTCCAACAAGAACAGTGACTGGATGGAGAGTATCCATGGACTACAGAAAATTGAACAAAGCAACGAGGAAAGACCATTTTCCGCTACCATTCATTTATCAGATGCTAGACAGACTGGCGGGACATGAGTACTATTGCTTTCTGGATGGATATTAGAGGTACAATCAGATTTCTATCACCCCAGAAGATCAGGAGAAAACTACCTTTACATGTCCGTATGGTACTTTTGCTTTCCGCAGGATGCCATTTGGATTATGTAATGCTCCTGCCATATTTCAGCGTTGCATGATGGCTATCTTCTCAGACATGCTGGAGCAGAGTATAGAGATTTTTATGGATGACTTCTCTGTGTTTGGAGACTCTTTTGACCACAACTTGCAAAATTTGGAACATGTGTTACAAAGGTGCGAAGATACCAACATGGTACTCGACTGGGAGAAATGCCACTTCATGGTGCAGGAAGGCATTGTTCTTGGACATCGGATCTCACAAAAGGGAATCGAGGTAGACAAAGGAAAGATCGAGATAATTGAAAAATTACCTCCACCAACATTTGTAAAAGGGATTCAGAGTTTTCTTGGACATGCTGGCTTTTACAGGAGATTTATCAAAGACTTTTCCAAGATTTCTAAACCTCTATGAAATCTTCTGGAGAAAGATGTGCCTTTCAACTTTACCAAAGAAGCCATGAAGCTTTTGAGATCTTAAAACATAAGCTGATTTCTACTCCCATCATTGTAGCACCAGACTGGACCCTTCCATTTGAGGTGATGTGCGATGCTAGTGATTTTACTGTAGGTACAATTTTGGGACAACGCAAAACAAAGATTTTCGACACCATTTATTACTCCAGCAGAACTCTAAATGAAGCTCAACTCAACTACACAACCACTGAAAATGAGTTGCTTGCAGTTGTGTTCTCTTTTGACAAATTTCGCTCTTATCTGCTGGGTCCCAAAGTGGTGGTCTACACAGATCATTCAACAATCAAATATCTGATCACGAAGAAAGATGCCAAACCCAGATTGATCCGTTGGATACTTCTTCTACAAGAATTCGATGTGGAGATTTGAGACAGGAAAGAGACCGAAAATCAAGTGGCAAATCATTTATCGAGGCTCGAGAATGGAGAAACAACTGGCAAAGAATTGACAATCAAAGAAACCTTTCCAGATGAATAGCTGTTTTCAATGAAACGGCAGGAAATCCCTTGGTACGCTGACTATGTCAACTACATAGTGTCAGGAAAATGGCCATTGGAATGGATAACTCAGCAACGGAAGAAGTTCTTCAAAGAAGTCAAGCACAATGTTTGGGATGAGTCGTACCTGTTCAAATGATGTGCTGATCAATTACTGAGACGATGTATTCCACATGAGGAGGTCAACAGTGTCTTGCAACACTGTCATTCATCACCATATGGCGGACACTTCAGTGGAAACAAAACTGCAGCCAAAGTCCTACAATCAGGTTTATTCTGGCCCACTCTTTTTAAAGATGCTTATCTATTTGCTCTTCAATGTGACAGGTGCCAGAGAACAGGAAATATTTCCAGGAGAAATGAAGGACCTTTGCAAAACATTCTAGAGGTGAAGATATTTGATGCATGGGGGATTGATTTTATGGGACCCTTTGTTCCATCATTCGGAAACCTGTACATACTGGTTGTAGTAGACTACGTCTCTAAATGGATTGAAGCAATTGCACTACCATCAAATGATTCTAAAGTGGTGATCAAATTCCTTAAAAATAATATTTTCACTCGCTTCGGAACACCTCGGGCAATCATTAGCGATGGTGGCACACATTTCTGCAACAGATACTTTGATGCACTCATATCTAAATACAGAGTTACTCATAAAGTTGCCACTACTTACCATCCACAGTCAAATGGGCAAGTTGAAGTTTCAAACAGGGAGATCAAAAGAATCTTGGAAAGAACTATTGGATCAACAAGGAAGGACTGGTCTGAAAAACTAGATGACGCATTATGGGCCTACCGGACAGCTTACAAGACACATATTGGTATGTCCCCATATCAAATGGTGTATGGAAAAGCATGCCATCTGCCAGTTGAACTTGAACACAAGGCGTACTGGGCACTGAAGAAGTTAAATCTTGATCCACAAGCTGCAGGAGAGAAAAGACTTCACCAACTCAACGAATTGGAGGAATTTCGCCTACAGGCTTATGAAAATGCCAAACTATACAAGGAAAAGACCAAGAGATGGCATGATAAAAAAATAGTGCGCAGACAATTGGAGCCAGGACAACAGGTGTTGTTATATGATTCACGGCTGAAACTTTTTCCTGGAAAGCTGAAATCAAAGTGGTCAGGTCCATTTGTGATTACTCAGGTGTTACCAAACATAATTGTTGAGATATACAACCCCAAGTCCAACAACACATTCAAAGTTAACAGCCAGCGTGTCAAGCACTATTGGGGAGAATCATTTGAGCAACAAAAAGAAAATGTCACACTTTCAGATCCAGCATAACGTTCGGGCAGTCACGTCTAGCTGACGACGTTAAACTTAGCGCTAGCTGGGAGGCAACCCATGCAATTTGTGTATATATTGTGATTTGGTGTGTTTTATTTTATGTGTTAGTTTTTGCAGGTGAAGTCATTTCTGTTGGACAATTATGACCATAGCGTCACTATTTGTATAGATCATATTGTTGTTGTACAAATTAACTATGTGACAAAAGAGATTGTACTCTTATCATTTGTGATTAGATCACCTAGATATATAAATGATGAGAGGTCCCTATGATTTGTTCCTGGATGGAGAATGATATGAGACAGTATCAGTCCACGAAGGATAAATCATTAAATATCCATAGTCAGAGTATTATCGAGATTGGACATCGATAAATACGTAAAAGACTAGTATTACACTTGTGCGCGTTGTAAGGGCATAACGGCATAGTTCTCATATATTTGGGTATAGGATACTCATGCAAGTGTAATAGGAGGTTGTGTTTTACCGATGGTACGGGAAACAGTTTCGCTCTGGATAGACCCCCTCAGAATTCCATTGGTAGTATGACTCTGTGTCTATGGAAGTCCGAAATCAGGGTAGGTGTATTTGGTCTTAACCTGAGACTTGCACAGCTAATACTTGCGACAATCAATATACTTTGGTTGCGGTCGTCCAGGGCTTTAACAGGTTCTGTGTACGCCAATGCTGGGTATATTGAGAATCGTAGTGTGTTGGGTGTGATGTCAAGACGGAAGTGTCACTCCAGTCATATGGAGATGATGGTCACGTAGGATATGGTACTAGTACTCTTAAATGATGCAGCTATCGGGATAAAATGACAAGGTCAGGTTTATCTGATTATAGAGACTAGTTACCAGACATCCGACATGTGCTTCGTACGGGGCAGACACAATTCCAGCCCCAAGCCTAGCACATGATCATTCGATACTGGGCAGAAATACGCAATGCTACGTATACTACGCCTGATATAGATCCTTTATTCCTGTAAGGATATTTCCGAAGAATTGGGAAGACATGGCACTTTGCTAGAGGCCAACCTTGTCTTGTAAATCGGTATAAATGTAGTACGAGGTACTTACGTGTTCGGATAGTCCGACGACCGAATTTACTACCAACATATCCGGCGATCTCATGGGTCGCTTCCCAAAGATTCTCCGATGACGTATGACTCGCACTCTAAATTAATCTGGGATTAATTAGATGAGAGAGAAAACTAATCTGGGATTAATTACAGAGATATTTTATCTGGGATAAAATATCATTAAAAAGAGATAACGATTAATTTGGAATTAATCGAAGAATTAATATATTTGATATATTAAACGAAATTAGATTTCGACGCGGAATTAAAATTAGATTTTATTTCGGGCGAACGAGTTAATTTAGAATTAATTCGTTAGCGAGGTGAATAGTGACTTCGCTAGGCGTAATCATTTTATTACGACGCAACGGAAAATTCGTTAATTTGGAATTAGCGAACTCGAGCCCGAGATTATTTGCGAGCGCATTCGCATTTCGAATTTGAGTGCGGCACGCAAGTCAAATCAAGTGTCAAATCATTAGTCACATCAAGCGTCAAATCAAATGTCACTTTGAGTGATGTGACTTGACAACGTGATTGAGTGATGTGACTTGATGTAAGTTGATGGAGGTGGTTGGAGCCATTTATGGCTTGATTTTAGAAATCAAAAATTGTATATGGTAAATGATTTTAGAAATCATTTATTCACTTTTACACTTTCCACCTCTTACACACATCTCTATCCTCTCTTTCTTCTATCTATTTTCACGCCCAAGGAGGCAAAAAGCTTACTGGTTTCTTTCAAGAAACCGTGAGCAGTAGGAAGCCAAGAGTGGGATTTTGTGGCAAAATCACAAGTGCTAGCACACTTACGAGACATGCGAAGGTGATAGGGAAGTCTACCCATGAGCCGGGAATCAAATGACGAAGCTTGGAGCTTGGTATCTTGTTGATTGAAGGCCAAAATAGTGAGCTTGGACTGCTCACTGCCGTGAGCTGCTACAAGGCAGAAAATGGATTTTGTTCGTCAAAGCGTCGCTCAACCGATCGATGTGAGTATTCCGTAACTTCTTCGATTTGTATTCGCACTTATTTCATGCTTATTATTGATCTTGGGACCTTAATAGAAACCAACAATGGCATCTAGAGCAAGGTTTGAGCATGAAAAAGTTTAGGGCTTAAATTTGGGTAAAATGATTTTGAGCATGATTTTGTGAAATTGGATGAATGAATATGCTTAAATGTGTTTTAATTTAGATTGATTGGATCAATTTGATCAATATTGTTTGGAACAAATTTGCCCAAAATATTAGGCTTGGCCGAATACTATAGCCCTAAATGTCTTGGTGATTTTTTGTTTTTTGATTCATTGGATGAGTTGGACAAATTGGGAAATATGATTGTGGATTTAATTTGATTGAATCCGAATTGATTTGGAAAATCCCATATTGCCGAGACATGTTGAGTATGGAAATGGGTTTGATTTTTGATTAAATTGTGTTGGACATGATTTAATGTTAATGAGCATGATTAGTTGTGTTAATTGATGTTTTAGGAATGTTAATTGGGTGATTAATCATGATATACACTTTAGGTTAATTAAATGTGAAATTGGATTTTTTGTATTTAATTAATTGGGCCTTAAAATTGGATTTGGGCTTGTTATGTTGTAAATGGGCTTATTGGGCTTTGTTGTACAAAGTTGGGTTTAGGCAAAATTGGTTGGATCCAATTGGGCCCAAAACCGCATCCATAAAGCCCAAATGCGACTTAATGGACCTTTAAAGTTTAATTGGGCCTAATGGCCCAGATTGATTTCTGGCTTATGGGGTAATTCCCGGATTGGAATTTGGTTATCGGTTTGGCCCGAGTTGACCAAAAGTACATGCCTTAAGAAATTAATTAAAAGCCTATTGGACTTTAATTAAATTGATGTTGGACGTTAATCGGGCTTTGAGACCCGTAACGATTAAATTTGGAATTTAAGTCGTAAAAGGTTTATTAATAAAGTGTAATATTTAATTTGGAATTAAATAGCGAATTAGAATTGAATGCATATTAAATTGGATTTAATGATGTAGTTTAATTTAATTCGAGAATTCGTACTTTGAGTACTTATTCGCAAAACGAGTTTGACTCGAGCAAAATCAAATCGTTGTTTGAACATTGGATGATCACTAATTATCAGATTAATTAATTTGATTAGATTGATTGATAACATGCTTGTGTGAATACATGGTTGCGATGCATGAATAATGTATATTGGATGGATATTAGATGGGTGGGACAATTTTAGAAATTGTTGTAATAAATTTGATTTATTAATTGGACCTGCGTGTCCAGCCTTATCACCTCCTTATTCTTTATATTCTCTTCTCACTTATTCCCCTCAATGTAAATGAGGTTTCTTTAGAAGTGTAGTGTAACGGGTAGAAGAAATATTTGTGCTAGCGGGAGAGAGAAAGGGAGAGATTTGATCTAGGATCAATGTGTAAAGTATCCATCTGCATATCATTATTATTTTATTATACGAGCTTTATTATGTATTTAGAATGCATGTTTAAGGGTGTATGATGATGAGACCTTAACAAAGATAATAAATTGGTTGCCAATTTGCACTCGAAAAACCCTCGCAAAATATTAAGCGTTTTTCCTTCCATTGAGTGATTCTCACTCAAGATCCGAGACTGGCATTGGCTTGTTGGCCAAAGTCAATGCCTTTGTCCGTCGATGATGTGTTTGAATCACGAGAGCTTTCTTCCATATTGGTGTCTTGTCCAAGTTGTGGTTTGTTGGCCAAAGTCAAGACCACTTCTTGTCCATCGACATTGATTATGAAGCTTTCCATGGTCAATGGGTCGCGCTTGACTGGGATCACTAAGTTTGTTGTGCTAAAGCCAAGGCTTAGTTGATTCAGAGGAAAAAGGTTAGGCAATACATTGGATGTATTGGCATATATAAGATATATGTTTCGGACTTGGATGTTCCCCTACCGGATCTAGGAATTGGATTGGATCCAATCGATCTTAGAGATCTACCTAGTTAATTATCATAAAATTTGTTGGCCAAAGTCAAGATTGTGTTATATTTAACGGGATCCTAGCCCACTAGGAAACACGGTTTCCCGAGTACTCGACAAAGGGTTAGAGGCTCGTCGAAAAATAGTGGGAGGCAAGAATTGAATTTACAATACTCGTTTAATTACTTGCCATATGCGCTCAATCACAATATCATTCTTCGTTATAAATTAAATGTTAGTTGGACTAATATTTAAATCGTTGTTTTAATTAATAGTTGGACTATATTCAAACTAATCATTTATAGTTGATTTTATAATTGGATTATAGTAATCAATATAATTGATTTTAATCTATTAAATTATAGTTGATTAAATAGTTGGACTATTGTAATCATTATAATAAATAGTACCAAAATCGTTGATTAAATAGTTGGACTATTGAAATCAAGATAAAATTGAAAGATTGACATTTAAAACATAATCCTATGGAAAATGTATTTAAATGGTTTTATTTTCAAATTGGGAATAATTTCAGGATGGTCCTGGAAACTAATAACTTACTTTATTTGATAAAATAACATATTAGGCCTAAGCCCGGAGTTAAGCAAACAGTAAAGCATAATCTTTGGAAGATCATGTGATGATAACTTAAGTGCTTAATCCATTAAGCTTGTCGCAGTAGACTCCTTAATTTCTGAATCAGAACTAAGGATTAGATCCTTAAAGTATGATAAAGAAATTGAAGGATCTTCATAAATCTATACTTAGATTTTAGAAGTACTAAAATTGCAATAATAACTCTTGGAGGGTTAATGACTATTCTCAAGGAGATAAAGTCAAAATTTTGCAATTAGGCAAGTGGCGCAAGGCGTACCTTACTTCAATATTCTAGAAACCCGAGGCTTGGCCAAAGGCTACTGGAATGTGAAAAAGGGCAAAGGCAAAATCATTATAATCTTCTGGGATGATAAATTACATATCCCAAAATGTCCACCTAATGTGGCAAACGGGATCGCGGAAGCGTGACTGCCGTTTGAACAAAGCAGACAAGAAGGAATTGAAGACGAGCAAGGCTCTGACTTCAAATATGTTTGTCACATTATGTTCACTACTAGTATTAAAATTGGATTTTAAATACTTAGTGTGGTACATAAATATATATTGATGTTCAGAATCTGTTATGAACAGAATACTGACTTCAATAGAGATTAATCTGCGAATTGGAAACGGGACGAAAGTCACTGTTTTAACCGTAGATACCTAAGTTTAGGAACTACCTTCAGGTGTGTACTTAAATTAGGGAACTGTTATAATGTAACTAGTTTGACTAGAAATATTATCTTTATATCAGTGTTTAACCCGCTGCGGGTGAACCTTTATATTCTAGAACACTAAAGTGTTTTATTATATAAAGATGATATTGAGATAAACACATTAGATGTGAATAACAGAATTTATATATTTTGAATATAAATAAAATCTCAAACGTATAACATGACAAACAAATAGCTCAAACTGATTTGATCAGATGAAACTAATTGTGGCATTGTTGTCTGGGACACAACTAAAACGAGAATCGCATATCCGCACTTTTGAAGAGTGGATACTCAGACTAATTTGATTCTATTCAAATAAAGTCTACGAATCTAGTTTATTGGGCAATGTGCCTATAACATATTTACTTGGTAAAAGTCTAAATGCCACAGATCTGTTAGCCTTAGTTTATAGTGAAGTAAGTGGGCCCATGTCTAGCTAGGCTAGATGTGGATATGAATATTTCGTGACCTTTACGGATGTGGCATCGCGTTATGGTTATGTGTTTCTTTTGAAGAACACAAATCGGAAACTTTTACAGTTTCGACACGAAATAGACGAACAGATCGACTGAAGTATTAAACCGTCACGGTAAGACCGTAATGGAAAATACTTAAGCAATAAGTTTCTCGTATACTTGAAAGAGTAAAGTATTCTTTCAAATGAGGACTCCTCCCAGAACACGTCAATTTGACGGTGTGTTCGAACTGAGTAACCGAATTTTGTTGGACATGATAAGGTTAATCGTGAGTCGCTCTGAGCTACCATTTCCTTCAACGGATAAGTATTAACAGTGCAAGAACTTATTTAGAATAAGGTTCCATAAAATCTGTTTGACAGACTTCATATTATATATGATCGGGAAATAAATTGGATTTCTCATTCCTATACATTTGGGAATGCTAGGCATATGTTTGGATGATACCAAACTAAAACCCAAATTGGATAAGTGCCAAATGTAGGTTATCCTAGGGATACCATAAGTATTGTACTTATACATCTCACTAGAGAACAATTAGATTGTTGCTCACCATGCGGTTTTCATAAGAGGAACACCGATATGCAGTGGTAAGTGGGAGGATAGTAAAACTCGATGAAAATCGGAGTAATACTGTCCAGACACCGAATCTTAATGGAACATAAATAGTTCATCAAGGATGAAACTAAACCAGTAATCTTCGAATACACAAGAACCGCGTATGTCGGAGAGAGTCAGAAAACAACCTGGGGTATGGGTTTCTGATCTCACCTCATAAAGATGTCTATCTTATTGAGGCATACCGACTGACTACGTATGAGGAAGTGATACAAGGTATTGACTCCCTATTATGACAAAGTGTCATGAGTCCGAAATGGATTCCATGTATATCAACAAGTTTGGATACTAGTTGATGTACCGCAAGGCATTGTGCCTATTGGTACTATATAAGTCTTCAAGGAAGACATACATGGATAGAAACATACCAACGTATAAAGCTAGGCTTTTAGCGGAAAGGTATCGTTATCAACATTGTGTTGATTATAATTCAACCTTTTACCTGTTGCCACGGTAAATCCATTTGGATAATGCTTGCTAAAGCTGCATGTTTCATTTGTGAAATATGGCAGCTGGAACGGGAAAATCGCTTTCTTGAAAAGGAAACCTTTTGGAGGATGTTTACAACATCCTGGCGGTTTTGTCGTACCAAAACTAGCAAACCCATGTTTGGATTGAAGCAAGCATAGGTTCTTGGAATTGTCGTTTTGATGTAATCATAATGGAGTATGATTTAATTCAAAACGAAATGATTCTTGTGTATATAAAAGGGTTAGTGGGAGCGCACTGACAGTGGTTGTCCTATAAATAATGATAATATATGTCATTTCTTGGAAATGATATTCCCAAAATAATAATCGGTGAAAGCTTGGCTTTCGATAAAACTCTCCGAGAAATCATGCATTGAAAAATGTACGCGACCTGGTGTCTCATACGCTTTGAGCATATGGATTCACAAACAGACCAATCCAAGTGATAGTCACTGGATTGATTTTAAGAACATACTTAGTATCTTAGAGAACTAAGGATGCTGTCTTAATCTATGGAGAAGGAGAACTTGAAGTAGCTGGGATCACTACTACAAGTTTCCAAACCGATAAGTCGCAAACGGTACTATACAGTTTGAATAACAGAACAGTGAGCTGGAAATCTTCCAAGCAAGATACTGTTGTTGACGGTGGATTTTGGTCTCAGGGCAATATGGGAATATCACTCCCGAGGTAATCCTCCCTCAATAGTGAATTTGTTTGGTTATGGGAGAAACCAAAAGTAAATTTAGCAGAAGGTAGATAATGCGCCAATCAAACAAAGAGATTTAACGTGGTTCGGCGGGTTTTTACCCGACCTACGTCCACAGACACAAACATGACTATACTTTTTATTGCTGAAACTTGTATCTCTTGTGCTTTTTACAAGTTTTTTTATTCTGATCCTCTTCCACATATTCTACCCTTCTATTTATAATAGTGAAGAAATCAGATTCCTTCTAGTATGTGGATTCCTAATTGAAGCAACCTCATCTTTCCACAAGGATTCCTAATCAAATCTACCTCTATTCCCTTTATCCTTCTAGGACACTGGTTTCATCAGTATACTTTATGAAGGTAGGACTGTCTCCTTACCCCGTAGGGACATGACATCTTATCTTCTGGTGCACGCTTGCCATATGCTCGGTCTTCATAAGGTCGGTCATGATGGTTCTTTGAACTGAGAATGATGTTGTCGATCTGATAATGCTCGGTCATTCGAACCAAAGTGATCGGTTGCTGACCATAAAGTGCTCGGTCTCTTCTTGTTGTGGTCGGTCTGTAACCCTAAGGTGCTCGGCATCTTATTGCAAAGTGCTCGGGCCCTTGCTGCTGGCTTTTTATGGGTCGGGTCAGCACCAATGATCCTGAACAAGAATGGGATTTACCTTTTTGCCCCTGTCGTGCTGCTTTAAATACCATAATGCCTGAAAACACCATCAACATCTGTCCCCTAGTTCTCGGTTCCAACGAGCATACAAGTTGGTGCTGGGAACTATATAAAGATGGTGTGTTGATTACTTTGCTTGGTGGTCGATCCGGAGTCGAATCAAAATTTTCCGTTGCCTCTTTTCAAGCATCTTTTCTTGAGACGCGCAACCGTCATGTCTGTTTAAATGCCCATCAAATCACCTTTAGGGTTTTTTCTGAGCCTGACACTTGTCAAACATCCGTCGGGTTCCCGCCAAAAGCAGGAGAAAATCGACCGTGCAGAGGCGTCTTAACAGTGCGCTGATCTCAACCATTTATTTGACTTGGCAGACCTCTTTTGCAGTTGACACTTGGCGTCCATCCGGGACTCTATTACGATCCGATGGTTGGAATTATTCTGTTGTTGTAATGAGAAGGTGAACCGATATCCTTGCAAAAAATCCTATCAACTTCAAAAAACTCTTCTTCCCTTCGACTACGAAGCATCTGATTTAGTTTTACTCAAATTTCTTCAACGTATTCGCCGCTTTTCCGAGCATAGACCATGTAAGTTTCCCAAACGACCTTCTTCCTCTTCCTTTTTTCTTGCTTGCTGTACTTTGATGTTTCTTCTTTTCATTTGTTTTTATACTTTCTAGGGAGAGATTTTATTGAATACTTTGCTTAGGGCACTTAGAACTTCATAGATTTAGTTTTTTTTTTTTTTTCTGGAAACTTAGGATAGCTTGCGAATCCCTTGGTCATTTTTTAAGAATATGGTTGTAGACTGACCTTGCCCTTTTATTTTTCGGACGTCTAGGATGTCTGATGACAGTTCTTCCCCTAAAAACCCTGTTAAACCCTTGGCCCCTATTGCTGAAGAGCTTTCCTCTGGCTCGGGAGCACCCAGCGTGGAAGACCTTGATACTACCCCCCACCCCTTCTGAAATCGAACAAGATACTTACCATTAGAGGGTTCCTCGGAAGGATCCGGAACCCGATGACTTTGACAGCTCAGCTCTGGACATGGTTCAGCCCTTTAAGATAACTGAGGATGATCTAGCACAGCTTCGGCAATGATATGACATCCCCATAGACATTGCTCTTGAGGTTCCTCTCCCATGTGATCGTGCCAGTCAGCCCGACGATGGTTCCGTGGCCTTTCTTCCAGCTTTCTTTGAGTGCGGGCTCCGGTTGCCAATTCAACCCTACTTCGCCTGGATGCTAGCCGAGATGAAGATCGCCCCCTGTCAACTAAGTCTAAACAGTTGGAGGATCTTGGCCGGGCTGTTTGTAGCTTGGCATCGAGCGGGGCTTGGCGAACCTTCTTATGAAGAAGTGAAGAGGTTATATCGGTTGAAGGCCAACCCAAAGACTCATCATGGTTGGTACTACCTCTCTGCTTATGATAGTTCGTCAAACGTTGTCCAAAAACTCCCTGACTCCAACAAGAATATCAAAGATCTTTGGTTCTGGGCCACTGGAGATTGGGGACGGACCCTGAGATCGGATGGAGAGGAGATCTTGGTTCCGGACATCTTTAGAGCGGGAGGTTAGGAGATTAACCTTTAGCTTTTCTGCCAATGGTTTTTTTTTATGTTTGGATTCTTACCCTTTTTTTCTATTCCTCCTAGCCTGTTGGAGGGATGCTCCCAAGGTCTCCCACCAGGTCCGGAAATGGGTATTCTAGGCTCGGCGGTATGCCGCTCATTGGAGGGAGTTGGCAAATGATGCGGCATTTTTTGAATCGGGACTTGTTCGGGCCGTTCCTCCCAAGATCTCGGGTCGGATAGGTAGATGCCTGTTGATCTTCTAGCCAACTCCCTCATTTATTTATCATGTTTGATGTTGTCTCTCTTCTTTTTTTTTAGTATGCTCAGGTCCTGAACCTTTCTTTTGTCTTTGCTTTTTGCAGGTATGTCGAAGAGACCAAAGTACCTCGATCGGTTGACCGGTGCCGCGAAGATAACTAGCCCAGGTGGAGCTGGTACTTCTCGGAAACGACCTGAATCTTCTGAGGATAGAAAGGTGACCGCGGGGGTAGAATGGCCGAGCTCTCAAGGTCAATCTTCATCTCCCCGAGTGCCCCCAATGGGTGTTACCCGTCCTGATAGCCCTCCAAGACCTTCCAGGAGGAGGAAGCGTCAGTTTGGAGCTGTGGATACTCAATTGAGGCGAGAATTGGAGGAGGAGGAGACTCCGAGCAGAGAAACTCCAGTTCGGCAGGAGGGTCCTTCCAAGAAATTGAAGGGTGTTGTGGTTCTTGGAGTTTATGACCTTGAGAAGAATATTAGGGAGGCTACTTCCCATTTGGTACCGGCTTTCAATGAGCTGGCCAGGGCCGTACCTCCTGAGAAGATTCCGAGGTTTGAGGACCTTTCACCCGAGGAGGTAGTTGCAAAGTTGTGCTCCCAGCTGGCCCAGGTCACTTCTTTTACTTCTCTTCTATATCCGTGGTGCCTTTCAGACTTTGTTTTTATTTTCCTAACTTCTTTTTTCTTCTCGGCAGGCAAATTATTTGGCGGCCAAGAATAAGGACCTATTTATAAGCCTTTTGTCCGAAGGCGGCCAAGCCCAGAGGCTTCAGAATCGTCTTTCTGAAGTGGAGGCCAAGCTGGCTAGTGCCGAAGAGAGGAATAGGGATCATGAGCTGGCTGCGGTTGATGCTGTCAAAACAAACAAAGCTCTTAAGGCTGCTGCTACTCTAGAGCGCAAGAACGCTGAAGAAGCTAGAGCAAGTTTGGTGGATGCCCGGGCTGAGATCGGGCTCCTTAAGGTGGAAGTATGCAGTGTGGAGTTAAGCTGCGGGCCAAGGAGGAGGAACTGGGACGGGCCCGTGCCGAGCTCAGGGATATGGAAATTGAGTGGGAGGCCGAGAGAGACTCCATTCGTCTTGAAGGGGTCGGTGATTGTGCGGAAATCGTCCCCATGGTTCTACCTGGTTTAGACATGGGTCCTATTCATGCGGCCATCCGTTTTTGTAAAGGGGAAATGTCCGAGGAAGAGTTTCAGAGGTGGCTACCCCCTCCTCCCGAAGAAGTGATAGATCCTGAACCGATTTCGATCGCCCCGGTTCCCCTAGCT
>SKCR01023524.1:0-43752 GCA_019454045.1 Zanthoxylum bungeanum
ACAGACAATGTGCTCTCATGCACAGTCTGCAGGATGTCCCAAGCATCCTTGGCTATCTCACACATTGAGATTCTCCTAAATTTAGCAGAACAAACAGCACCATGTATGACATTAATTGTCTTGTTGTTCCTATTGCTAGCATCAAATTCGTCATTGGTCCAGGTCAATTTGTCTTTAGGGGAAGAGACCCCATCAACTATAACTATGGGAGGTTTCCACCCGTGTTCAACTGTCATCCAGACCCTCTCATCTAAGGACTTAAGGAACGCTCTCATGCGAACCTTCCAATGTAAATATTCTATGCCATTAAAAAATGGCGGACAATTTAAGGGTTTACTATGTTCCATAGCTAATGGGTCAAGGATCGAGTTCAGTCTCTGATACCAATTGAAAATTCGTAATTACCTAAGGTTCTGACCCTATGCGAAATTTATCACAATTAACTAAGACAAGTCTTAATTAATGTGTCTATGGAAATTCAACACGCAACCACAATATCCAACAATCAAACCACAACGCAAAATATTAAAAGCAAATAAAATATTATGCAAAAATTAAATCAATCACACAAAATCAACACAATAATTTTGGTGACGAAGTGAAAAACTCGTGCGAGTAAAAAATCACTCCGGGTATATCGACTACCAGCCCAATCCACTATAAGGAAAAACTTACAGCGATGGTCAAGACCTATGGTGGCAATCCCACCGACTCAAGTACCTCAATACTGCAAGAACTCAAGGCAACTCCTCAAGCCCGCGACCCACGATTTTCTTCAGAACCTCTGAAGTCTCTGAGTAGATTGTATCACCTCTGACGCCGAAACTCCGACTACCAAACTTCCTCCTAAAGAACTCTAAAGGGTTAGGAATTTTGAGTTATGTTGTGTTGAAGGTTTATCAAAGATTGAATCTCACCATTAACAAAGAAGACAAGGAGATGAAGAAGTCTTCAATGGTGGAATCAAAAAGGTTGAAAGCTTTGAGAGATTTTGGCTCAAGGAAAATGTGTTTCAACCACTGGGGATGACGGCTACATGTTATATTTATAGGTAGGGTGAAAAGCTAGGGTTTTTCAAAGGCAAAAGGCTGAAAAACGTGTTCAGATGCGACTGGCGTTCGAACGCTTACTCAAACGCTGCACGAACGCGTGCCTACTGGAAAGACTCGTTCGAACGCTACTCGAACGCACCACGAACGAATGCTCTCTGGAATGTCCCCGTTCGAACGCACCAAGAACGTGACTCGAACGTTTGCTCTCTGAAATGATCTCGTTCGAACCCAAGGTAGAACATGCCACTAACGCCACACGTTCGAACGTTTAAACGAACGCGCCACTAACGAAAATGCTCCAGTTCTGCCAAAAACCAGTCCAATTGCACCAAGTACTAGAGGATAAATTACAACTCAATTGAACTTGTTTTGTCACGGACATTGCCAATAAAAATAGAACTAACAAATTATACTCTTTATCAATTATACTCTTTAGTTTGTGAATGATATCAGAGCCAATATCATACCTCGCCACCATTGCAGTGTTCGACTTAGAAGTGCAAAATCTAGTTTGCATAAGCGCCGGGATTACGAATGTCTCTCATTAACTAAATGTGAGTTTATTAACTTATAAGCAACCCTAAATAGAGCAGAAGAAGATAACGAGATGTTACTTTCTTTTCACTTCCACAATTGCTTCTCAGTCCACTCAAATACACACCCATTTACATACAAGCAAAATCTTATCTTCTGGTTTCTTTGCTGGCATGCCTTTCTTGCAACTCGTCTAGAAAAGCAAGGATCCCAGTACAATATTACTTTTTATCAAAGGCAATTCAAACCAAAAACATTAACACCAACCAATGCCAAATGAATCTAAGCATTAGTTTTAGCACTTGATAAATCAAGCAACTTCAATCCAAATTCTGACATTATGTAATTGTAAACATCCTGAATAATTCCCGGTAACCTTTCAGCTGAACTACAAGGATTCAAGATATCTGATCACTGTTTACAAAATTGATAGAAGTACATAACTGTTCTGCATTCAATACTTCATGCCGAAATCTCAAAACACACTTCATATCCAAACCCCAGGGCAAGGTACGTTAAGTGAGAAAATAAGACATTTGTATCAATGTGGAGTGATTTTTCCAGTCCTTTACGATGGCCTGTAAAAAGGAAAATTCATTTAGGCGACAGTGCAACAAAGGTGAACAAAAGAATAAAATGACAGAATATGGATGCATTAAAAATATAACGGACCACAGGCATGGGCATTCTTGGGTATGTAATTGTGGAACTTCTTACTGAACCTGTTCTTTATATTCTTTCAGAATCCTCATGTAACCATACAAACCTCTCTGTAACTGATTGAAAAAAATCACTAAAGTTCTCAAACTAATATCGATCATCTTTCTAATTTTTATGGGGAACAAAGGTAGAAAGTAGCAAATTTTCTCAACAAGAATCCATGCAGCCTCAAAATATTATTTCTTATTTTCATTGCTCTTTTTTTGCTACCAATCTCCTTCGTAAATCTTCTTTTTTCCCTCTTAGTTAGTACACAAACTAGAATGAGCCCTATGAAGTTCAAATCATCATTCAAGATTTAATTTATCAGTTAGAAGACAAGATTGAGTCTCGGAAACAGTCTTTTTGCGAAAAAAAAAAAAAAATCCTCCTCATAACCCACAGTGTGGGAATCCTTGTACGCCGGGTCATCCTTTAGTAAGTAGGTAAAACATACATTACAAGAATTTAATCTCATGGATAGTACTAAATTCAATTACATTTGTTCCATTGCAATTCCTTGCACTTTTTTCCCTTTTTTTTCTTTTTATTTTTCCCTTAAAAAAAAGATTTTTTTTTTTTTTTTATTTATAAAGGCCCATATTTCTAATCATACTGCTTAATGTCCCGCACACATTACAGAAGTGCACTATTATAGTTCATCCATTGAGATTTCATTGCAGTAAGGACAGTAACAAACATCACTAATGACAGAAGATGCGAATAAAAGTATAGAAGCTGAATATACCAGCTTGAGCACACTAATGATTTGCCTCAGGAGCTTGGGCATTAATATTTCCACTCGTTGGCACTGTTGGATTGGCTTGATATGTTTGAGGAGCAGCCATATGAGGGGCTCCTGTGGATGAAGCAGGTGGAGCTGTACTACCAGTAACAGCTGTTGGATTCATCATAGAATAAGGTCTTTGGAGACCATTTACTTGACCAGGTACAGAAGGAGCACCGGGAGGTGCCATCATTGGTGGCATGCCTGGAGCAGACATATAACCTGCCAGCACCATAAGAAAAGATTCAACTCCATTCATTCTTGCAACCATAGGATTAGACAAGATGCAATGCAACAGATGATGTGACATGATTACATGATCATTTGAAAACAAAAAAAAAAAAAAAAAGCATTAAATGAAAATTCGAAATAATAGGCATTTTTGTTGGAAGTAAATTGACAAGGAAACCTAGGCTGATAATGCAAGTAAATTGACAGATAAAAGAAAGAGGCAGCTTTTAGTCCCTTATAAACAAGCAACCCATCTGTGCCTTATGAACAATCCAATAAACAGAAAAAAAAGTACAAACCTATGGGACCGATACTAGCAATTTATTAATCAGGCCAATAATGCCACTAAGAAAGTACATTGAGGCTGGGGTAAATAATAGCTGGACTAGATGATCTGTTATCATGTATGTAACCATAGATAAAAATGATATTAAAAAAAGCAGGTACTCTTACAATAAACATAAATAAGTTGGCATAGGCAATCTATAAGCTCTCCATGACTATATACTGACCGAACTATGACATCAGGTCAGCAACAAGGCGTCTGCCAGAACAATAAGCAAGAATGTGGGAAAAAATAGAATCAAGCTATAAAAACTGCTTACAAGCAAGATGCATATGAGTATACACATGGTACAAGCACGGTAATGAAGAATGGTGAAGAAGCACAAATATGTTTTATTTCTGATTTACCTGGAGGCCCAGGAACTGGTCTCGGAAGAACAGGAGGCCTCATCCCAGGGATTGATGGAGCACCTCCATGCATTGGCATAACAGGTGTTGGAAGAACGGAAGACGGATCCTCTGAGCTAAAAGATGCTGATTGTAAGCTGCACCAACCTGCTGGAAAGCTGCAGTTTGGCCAAGATGTTCCTTGATTCTCTGGTCAATTAAACTTTGAGTTTGTTGCTCCTCAAATTGCTGATAGTAGCTTCTTACATTTGACTGCATATATGGACAAAATCACAACATTAGTAATAACAAGGGTAAAAACAAAATAAAATAGAAAAACGGAGTGGTGGGATACAGGACTCATGTCTCAAATACCTTGTGTTTGTAGCCTGCGTTGTGCTGTTTTCTAACAGACGGCTGGAAAAAAAAAAACTCGAGCTCATCAATTCCATAGACGTAATTAATGCAGAAAATAAGTATATCAGACGGCACAATATTCAACTGACTGGTTTACAAAGTACGAAAACTAACACATGGTGGACAGGAGTAGACATTTCCAACCAGAAAAGCAAAAACCATGACCTGACACATACAATTTGAACGTGAAAGTGTTTTAAAACACGCTAAGCACTAGTAGGGCGGCAGCCATACACCGCCTAGGAAATTCCTAGGAAATCGGGAATCTCCAAAATTAGGGTTAAGGTTTAGTGGAATTTAGATAAATTGATCTTAGGAAAATATTATTGAAGTAATGGGTAAGGTTTCTAAATGTTCAATTTGATTTAAAAAATAAAACAAAAAGAATAAAGAAATTAGGGTTTTTAAAAGAATAGGGATTTTTGAAAATTTGTGAAATTAGGAAGAATGGTGCCGATGTGAGCTTAATTTTGAAAACCCAAAAATCAACGGTGTTTGGCGGCTTTAGGTGCCAAAAATAAACAGAAAATACCGGCCAGGTAACCACTTATAGCTTTCAAGCGGGACTTCAATTCTATGGGAAAACCATTATTTAATTCACGTTCAAGAACATTGATTAGGATAAATTACGGGTATAAAAAAAATTGCAAATTAGGTAAATTTCTTATAGCACAGAAAAGACTTACAGAATCATGGGTCAAATAAGTGTCGCAATAATCACAGTAGTACCTGCAAAATAGTGAAACAACATACAATCCGTTAGAATTGGACGAAGATAAAATCATTTTTAAGGTTTAAAAAAAAAAAACAAAAGGAAAAAATATCGTACCGAGGCATGGCTGTATGTAGATCGATCGATTTACTGTTGAAAACAGATAAAAAAAAAGAAACCAACGTTTATGGCGAACAAAAACCCTAGGAGAGAGAAAAAGCGAGCCAGTCAGTGAAGAAACTAGCCCCCAAATCTTAAAATTAACCAAAAGTTTTTAGCGAAAAGACCGAACTACCCTTGGCCTAGGCATTGCTCAACCGTCGCCCCCTGGTGGATAGACCCGGTCGGCGGTTCGGTTCCGGTTCGGAACCAAACCGAATTGGCTGGTTTCCGGTTCCACACTGAAGAACCTTAAACCGAACCGGAACCGTCCGGTTCGGTTCGAACCTTTTTTTTTTTAAATTTCGAAAATAAATTAAAATAATGAGATTAATTTAATAAATAAATAAAATTATTACATTGAAGAGCTTGAGCTTAAATTTTTAAAAATTTAAGTTGTCTACGTATCCTCCAGGGGTGAGAGGAATCAAAGCTCACGTAGTTCCATTACAATTTTAAGATATTTCCCATTTGTAAATCATCATTATCAGTTGATCATTAAGCTCCGGTTCCGCTTGCACTTGTTGTTGCAGATGCATTATCGAACAAATCTTCAAAATCATCAGGGGCGTCTTCTTGTTGTCTCAGATCAGCTCGAGTCCAATCATCCACACAAGCTGTTGCTTCTAGAGTGCTTGGATGTAATGAAGATCGTCTAGCTTCCAATATATTGCCTCCCAAGCTGAAGGCTTGCTCAACCGCAATGGTGGAAATAAATGCTGCTAATATCTCTTTAGCAATAATTGATAAAACAAAATATATATTTTGATATCGGTTCCACCAGTCAAGGATTGTAAAATTTTTACTAACTGAACTTTCAGTAGGAAACTCGAAATTTGTAGATAAATAATTATCTAATTCGGGGTTATTAGTTGTCGTATCCCTAGCTTTTTTATTTCGTTGCAATAACCAACGATCCCATACGCTAAGTCTTGTTTGAATTACCGGTTCGCTACTACTAGATTCATCTAATGTTCCTAAGTTATATCTTACAATATAATCATTAAATAACTCAATTAAATCATTTCTTAATTTCGTCATTATTCTTGTAATATCAATTTCATCTAATATTCATAAATAACCATAGTAAGCTTGTAAAGCACCATTCAAACCTTCTAATTTAAATTTAGGATAAAAAAACAGCAGCAATAAGATAAAGTAAAGGAATTTCTCTAAAATAATTCAATCATTTTACCTTCATAACAGTAATGGCTTCTAACAAAATAATATCATTAGGATCGCTACTTTCAGCATGTTCATCGAGAAAACCAACAATATTCAAACTTTCAAGAAGAAATAAATGTGATGTTGGATAATAAACACCGCTAAAAATTAAAGTAGCTTCATTAAAAACTTTTAAAATATCTAAAATGTTTTCACAAATATCCCATTGACTAGGATAAAGTGTGACATTTTGAACATGTTGAGAAAAAAACTACATAATGCATCTTTGTATTGAAATGCTTGACATAAAAGAAAATAAGTTGAATTCCAACGTGTTGGAACATCTCTTGAAAATTTAATCGGTTTAATACAATTTATTTTATAAAACTTCGTCCATTCTCTCCTAACTTGAGAATATGACCAAATGCAATTAAGTGTTATTTTAATAGGATCAAGGAAAGGTGATAATAATTTTAGACCGTCTTGAACACATAAGTTAAGGACATAACATGTACAACGAATATGAAAAAATCGACCCCCTAAATTTGGTTGACATAAGGATTTTAAATCATTGATGGATGCAGTATTTGCAGATGCATTATCAAATCCAATTGTTAAAATTTTATCTACTAAACCATATTCATCAAAAATTACCTTCATCATTCTATAAATATTTTGTGCAGTATGTTGGTCATCAAAAACTCTAAATGCAATAAGTCGTTTTTGCATGGTAAATGATGCATCAATCCAATGACAAGTCACACCCATGTATGAGTGTGTTTGTCAATGGTCACTCCAAATATCAGAACATATAGAAATACGACATTTCATCTCTTTAAATATTTCATTTAAAATAATTTTACCATCTTTATATAATTTAAAAATATGACGTTTTGTTGTGTTTCGAGTCATTCTACATGCAGAAGGATTTAAAGCATTATGCACGTAATTAGTAAAATGAAGTTTTTCACCAAAGCTTAAAGAAAGATGTGCCATACAAGTTAATTTCGCAAATTCTTCTCTATTTTTTGCATCATAATATTTAAATAAATCTACAGCACTCGTACCTCTACTAGATGATGCATACCTGGCCATTTGAGTTTGCGTCGTATCAATTCCAAGTTCAACCGGATGATGTCTTTCCATGTGCTTGATCATATTGTCGTATCCACTAGAAAATTTGTATGAAACCCCACAATAGTTGCAAATCTCTCTTGAACTGTCATCGTTTAATTTTTCTACATGAAAATGAATTTTGAAAACATCCGAGGAACGAGCCTTAACTTCTCTTCTCCGTGATTGTGCACCGACACTATGGCCGCTCTCTTGGGTTGGCATATTTGACATGATGTTCTCAGATGAGCTTGCCATTTTTCGTTTAAGAAATAAGTAAGAAAAATAAGAAAATTGACTAATTGCGAATGATAATAACTAATTGAATTGATATTGAGAATAAGAGAATTGTAGGAATTGAAAGAGTTGAGAATTTGGTGTGTGGAAATAATGAAAAATGAATCCTATTTATAGAGTTTTAGAATTTTTTTGATACCAAAAATGCCCATAAATATAACCGTTTTATTACCGTTATTAGGGATATATTAGGGATTTATAATTTATAATTTTTTTTATGCCTTAACGGCATTTTGTTGGCTCATTGCCCTCCCCCAACGGCTAGTAGCCACCGGAATCGAAACGGTTCCGGTTGGAACCGTTGAACCGGTGGAACCTTACGGTTACAGAGTAAGATTAAATGATGATTAAAAAAAACAATGATATGAATTAAATTATGATAAAATTATCATTAAAATAATAATATTTATTGATGATGATTTTTTATCCATAGTAAGATTCAAATGCTGAAGATGGACATAATTAGTAGTCTATTTAGCTAAAAAGGATAATATGGACCTAAAGGCTCGGAAAGACAAATGAAATTTGACAGAAGGATCTGACTCCATTATACGGAGGGTCCATGCAAGGGCTGATGTGTTGATGATGAAGCTGGTTGGTACGCCGACTCGACCTAGAGAATAAATGTTGGATTTGAGTTCATTTGAGTATTTGTGGAAACCATTCCGAGGGGGTCTATGTGTTGGACAATTATGACCCATAGCGTCACTATTTGTACAGATCATGGTGTTGTTGTACAAATTAACTATGTGACAAAGGAGATTGCACTCTTATCATTTGTGATTAGATCACCAAGATATATAAATGATATGAGGTCCTTATGATTTGTTCCTGGATTGAGAATGATATGAGACAGTATTAGTCCACGAATGATAAATCATTAAATATCCCTAGTCAGAGTATTATCGAGATTGGACATCGATAAATACGTAAAAGACTAGTATTACACTTGTGCGCGTTGTGAGGGCACAAACGGCATAGTTCTCATATATTTGGGTATAAGATACTCATGCAAGTGTAATATGAGGTTGTGTTTTACCGATGGTACGGGAAACAGCTTCGCTCTGGATAGACCCCCTCGGAATTCCATTAGTAGTATGATTATGTGTCTATGGAAGTCCGAAATCAGGGTAGGTGTATTTGGTCTTAACCTGAGACTTGCACCGCTAATACTTGCGACAATCAATATACTTTGGTTTTGGTCGTCCAGGGCTTTAACCGGTTTCTGTGTACGCCTCTTCTGGGTATATTGAGAATCGTAGTGTGTTGGGTGTGATGTCAAGACGGAAGTGTCACTCCAGTCATATGGAGTTGATGATCGCGCAGAGATACAGAACTGGTTCTCTAAAAAGGTTGTAACCGTCGGGATAATATGACTTGGTCATGATTATCCGATAATAAAGAGACTAGTTACTTGTCTTCCGATATATGCTTCGTACGGGGCAGACACTATACCAGCCCTAGGCCTTGCATGTGATCATGCGATACTGGATCGAAATACGCAATACTATGTATACTACGCCTGATATAGATCCTTATATTCCTGTAAGGATATTTCCGGAGAATTGGGTAGGCATGACGCTTTGCTAGAAGCCAACCTTGTCTTGTAAATCGGTACAAACGTAGTATTAGGTACTTACGTGTTCGGATAGTCCGACGACCAATTTACTGCCAACATATCCGGGGTTCTCATGGGTAGCTTCCCAAAGATTCACCGATGACGTATGACTCGCACTTTTATTAATCTGGGATTAATTAATGATGAGAGAGAAAATTAATCTGGGATTAATTGTGGAGATATTTTATCTGGGATAAAATATCATTTAAAGAGAGATAACGATTAATTTGGAATTAATCGATAAATTAATATATTCGATATATTAAACGAAATTGGATTTCGACGCAGAATTAAAATTAGTTTTTAATTCGGGCGAACGAGTTAATTTAGAATTAATTCGTCAGTGACGTGAATAGTAATTATGCTAGGCATGATTATTTAATTAAATTAGATTTAATTACGTCGCAACGGAAAATTCGTTAATTTAGAATTAGCGAACCCGAGCCCGAGATTGTTTGCGAGCGCATTCGCATTTCGAATTCGAGTGCGCACACAAGTCAAATCAAGTGTCAAATCATTAGTCACATCAAGCGTCAAATCACATGTCACTCTGAGTGATGTGACAATTTGATTGATTGATTGATTGATGGTAGTTGTTGGAAAGCTTTTAGCCTTTGACTTTTGGAAAGCCAAAAATTGGTAAATCATTTATTTATTTTATGGAAAATATATTAGTGTATTAGATACATTTTTCCAACAATTCAACACACATCTCTCCTCTCCAATTTCTCTCATCTCTCACGCCCATGGATGGCCATTTCTTCACTAGTTTTGACAGTCCACTGCCGAGAGCCAAGAAGAAAATGGAAGCAAAAAGTCGCGATTTTGTGGCAAAATCTGGAGTGCTAGCACACTACAAAGTCATGCGAAGGTGATAGGGAAGTCCACCCATGAGCTTGGAATCGTTTGACGAAGCTTGGAGCTTGTTCAAGGAGCAACAATGGCCGAAAACAGTGACCTGTTTCACTGCCACTGCCGAGCAGTCCATGGAGGCAGAAAATAATTTTTGTTGCCTCGCGCGTCGCTCAACCGATCGATGTGAGTATTCCGCAACTCCGTGATGTATTCACATGTTATTTATTGCTTGATAATCGATCATTGGGGCCGTAGAAACTCCAACACTATGTTTAGCAACCCGACCTGGTTGAAGAGGTCAGAAGAATTTTTGACCAGTATCATCCACCTCAATATGCTCACCCGAGGAACGAAGATGAGATGACAAGGCAATCTTCGCTTGAGTCAAGTGACGCATGACCTAAAGTGGAAGATATTATTCTAGAAAGCTAATGATGACTATATGAAATTAGTGGTTCACCGTGAAGGTAGCCTCTGCCTGTAACACCCCGATAATCCCGACGGCTATCATGTTATAAATGATGTAATACATAATATAAATCATGTTAAAGTATGTATGTGCTTATGAAATTACCTTTTGGACATTTGATAAATTCCTTGCAGTTCCAATACGGAATTTAGTCTAAGATTCAATCCGGACGGCCCTTAATTTTTTGGGTCATAAGCTTTTCATACGATCTCTGATTTTTATGAACTTTATATTGTCGAAAAACTAAGACTGAGACCTACAACTTCCGCATTGGATATTTTCTAAATTCGAATCGGAAATAAGTCAAAAATCGAGATTAAGTGACTATTATAGTAAAATTCGAGAATGGCCTAGATTTGGGTGGTGTGGCACCATCTCAACCACTCATTTCATTTCAAAAAAAAATCAGACATTTGCCTATAAAAATGACACTATTCACTCATCTCATTCTCAAGCAAAAATATGAGCTGGGCAAGAGAGCTTTCAATTTTTCTTCTTCATCATGCAAACTTTGATGAAATTGTGATGATTCACAAGTTCCAAGCACAAAAAAGTAAGTTTCTAACTCTCATCTTTCATTATTTTTCAATTTTAGGCAAAGAAATTGAAGCCCAAAATTCGCACCATTGCATACCCTAGGGATTGGAATTTCTTAATTGTCATTGAAAGTGTTATTAGCATGTATTTTGAGAAGTGACATGATATTATAAGCATGTAATGAAGTCTATATGTGCATGAATGTGTTGGAGGATTATCACTTTGTGATTTAATGATATTAGATAATAGTTTGTGTTGGGTGGTGATATGAGATGAGTTAGATCAATGTAGAAGTAATGAGAAGTGCTTGTGTGGAAGGTAAAGTGTGGGAGTGTTGGAATAGCCTTGGGCAGTGACAATGGAAGATTGATGCTGGGCTCTGAAATCGGGCTAGCGTTCCGATGCTCAACATCAAATGTCGCGACATGTAGCTTCTGGCATTGTGATGCGAAATAGAACATGCTCTTTGCCTTAGTCTACTTGCATGTGTGTTGCGCGTGCCAGACATGGCGTCACGACGCGTGACAGAAACAGTCTTATTCCATTTCCTATTCGTCTTAGAAAGTTAGAAGGCACCCTAAAGGTTCTATATACGGCACGTATGTACATTCACCCCATCCATGATCATGATTAGCTTCTCAGTTTAAATATGCTAACCATACTCGGATACAGGTCGGATTGGCTTTTCCGCAGGAATCGTTTCAGTCACATTCAAGATCATTGGCAATAGTTGTAAATCTGTGAGTGGACCTTTCTTTTTTCAAAGTTGATTTTACTTAATTATTTTGATTCAAGCCTTATTTTTAAGCACTTAAGGGCATTAGCCAAAGTTTATTTCTGTTGTTTTATGATTGAGAATGTTTTAGAAAATCTTGATTTAAAAGTATATGTTCCTTATGATTTTTGGAGGCATGGGGAAAAACCCACCTCAGATGTAACTTGGCACATATATTGGAATTAACGGTTACTGGAATTGATAGATTCAGAACATGTGCACATGTAGAGCAGGACTAGGGGACAACGATATGTAACACCTCTAGATCCTAGTTCAGGGCTATGGATGACAGATGCCCCTAGACCCTAGTTTCAGAGACATGATGGTGGCATGCATTGTGGGACATCGATAGGTAATGTCCCGATGTCATGGATTTGCACACTTGGCTCTAGTTCAGTGGCTTGGGGGACGGCGATATGTAACGCCTTAAGACCACTAGTTAGGACGACAATATGTAATGCGCCCATGCGTCAGGTTTTCTACCTCAGATATTTCAGATGAGGTATCAGACACAGTGGTTTAATGAAAGAATTTTAGAAAGAACAGTTTTATAAAAAGGCTTTCAGTGGAACAGATTTATGAGAGAGTTTTAAAAAGAAATCATAGTTTTTTAGACAAAAAGGATTTACAGAAAAGTTTCACAGAAAAAGAAATATTTTCAGATAAGAAAAGAGTTTTTAGAAAAGATGATTTTCTTGAGACGGTTTCGATTTTTAGAACCAAAAATTTATTATACAGTATTTCAGTTTACGTTTTAAACTGTCCAATCACTAGGCCTTTCAAACGATCTAACCCCCTCACTCCCAGTTTCTCTGTTTTCCAGGTCTACCTGGAGGACGAGTTCGAGAGGATGGATACTGATGGCAGTCACTAGAGGGTTTGAGTCCACCAAGTCGAGTCAGAGCTGCATTTCAGTCAGAGTCTAAGTAATTTCATGTATCATACATGTTTTATAGTAGAGATTGCGTACGTAATGTGTTAAAAAGTGTTCAATATCGGAGTTGTAATGTGAAGTATTATTAAGCATATAGTATAAGTAATAAAATGCATTGATGTTGTTGAGTTGGGCAATGGTTCTATGCATGGGTTTATATTTGAGATGAGATTAGTAGTAGATAAAGAGTCAGAGGTTCAGGGGGATAGGTCATCTTATTCCCTGCCGGTAGTATCTCCTGAAGGGGGATGTTACACTGCTAGCCGCCATAGGACGGTGCAGTAGTCGGGAAATGGTAGAACATTGCCGCCATAGGCCGGTTAGTGACATAGGAAATAGATAATTTGATTGGGCGAATTGTGGGTAGTTGGGGAGAGTTGTTACTGCAATGATGATAGAGTGACATGAGCAGACGTCATATACGGTGAAAAAGTGGATTTGGAAGCCTATATAAAAGGGACTAAGCCATTTGAGAAATGAGAGGATCCTTCGAAATTGTATTCATAACTCTTATAAAGGGTTAGCAAAATTTACAACTCAACACTTAGAGAAAATCAAAAGATTCAGGAGTGATAGGGGAAGTGAATATATGTCACCATTCAGTGAATATTGTTCCAATCATGAAATTATTCATGAAGCTACAGCTCCTTATTCGCCTCAACAAAATGGGCTTGCAGAACGCAGAAATCGAAAGTTGAAGGAAATGATGAATGCCATGTTGACAAGCTTTGGTTTACCCCAGAACTTGTGGGGGGAAGCCTTGCTTTCGGCCAACTACGTTAAACAAGTTACCTCACAAAATATTGGACAAGACATCATATGAATTGTGAAAAAGTCATGCACCTTCCTACAAATATCTGAAAATGTGGGGGTGTCTCGCCAAAGTGATGGTTCAAAAACCTAAGAATGTGAGAATATGACCAAAAACTGTTGATTTTATATTCATTGGATATGCTCACAAGTATGAAATTCTTGACATCAATCCAAATATGATAATTGAGTCAATGAGTGTGACATTCTTTAAAGAGAAATTTCCTTGTAAAGAAAAAAGAACGGAATCTCTCAAAATAACAATTGATACAGCTAAGAATCTCTAAGCGTGATTGAGGAGAATGAACCTAGAAGTAGTATAAGAGCAAGAACGACTTGTAAGTATCCTAGACATGCCACGGGATCTCTAAGCGTGATTGGTGTGTGAATAAATCAAGAAAGTTTGCAGAAAAAACTTACATTGATTGGATGAGATTCAAAACTTTTCTTTGTTGTAGAAGAAGCTCCAAGCTTTCTTTTGAATTCCAAACTCAAGGGTGAGTTTCCCTATCACCTTTATTTGACTCCAAAGTGCTAGCTTTTCCCAAAAATGGAACAAAAATTTCTCCTCCAAGGAGAAGAGATGGACGACAATGGAGGGTTTAGAAGAGAGAGAGAGATGTGAATAGTAAAATCTAACAATACTTATTACAAAAGTTGTGTGTGTTGACTTCTAAGTTGTTTAAAAAACATGTGTATTTTGTGTTTGAAAGATTAAACACTATTGCCAACTACCACCATCACAAAAGGTGACTAGTGATGTAAGTGAGTGGGTCCCACCACTTTGAATTCAAAATTCAAGTTGACTTACACAACACACTTTGGCCTCGGGTTCGTTTAATCCGATTAAACGAATTTTTCATCGTGACGTAATTAAATCTAATTTAATTAATAATAATGCATAGCAAAATTATTACGAAAGTCGCTTACGAATTAATTCCAAATTAATTAGTTCGCTTGAATTAAAATCCAATTTTAATTTCGTATTGAAATCCAATTTCAATTAATATATCCGATAAATTATTTTAGCCCAATTAAATAAATTAAATAGTAAAATCCAATTTAACTATTAAATTTATTAATCATATGGAATTTTATCATTTATATATCCAAGTAATCCAATTACAAAATGATAAAAAAGCAATTTCCTTTGTCACATAGTTAATTTGTATAAAAACACCATGTCTTTTGCAAATAGTGATACTATAGGTCATAATTGTCCAACACGACTAAGTCATTTGGACATGATTTTCAAACATACCTGTTTGAAAACGAGCCTCAAAATTATAAAGAATCAATATCTTCTTCGGAGGAACTTTGTGGAAAGAGGCTATCAATAGCGAGATTGATTCTATCCTTCAAAATCATACTTGGGAATTGGTTAATCTTCCTCCAGGTTGCAAGCAGCTAGGCTACAAATGGATTTTCAAACGAAAGATGAAGTCGGATGGATCAATAGATAAATACAAAGCAAGACTTGTCATAAAAGGTTATAGCAAAAACAAGGCATTGATTACTTTGATACATATTCACCAGTGACCCATATCACTTCAATAAGAATGTTTATAGCCATAGAAACTATATTTTCTCTTGAAATACATCAAATGGATGTGAAGACGACATTCTTAAATGGTGAATTGGATGAGGATATTTATATGAAACAACCAGAAGGTTTTAATATTCATGGACAATAACATAAAATGTGCAAACTTGTAAAATCCGTATACGGATTAAAACAAGCACCTAAACAATGACATGAGAAATTTGACAAAGAAATATTATCAAGTGGGTTAAAAATCAATGAGTTTGATAAGTGTGTATACACTAAATCAACTAAAAAAGGATATGTCATTGTGTGTCTCTCAACTCAAAAAGGATATGTCATTGTGTGTCTCTAGGTATACGATATACTGTTAAAGCTCCGGACGACCAAAACCAAAGTATACTGATTGTCGTAAGTATTAGCGATGCAAGTCTCAGGTTAAGACCACATACACATACCCTGATTCGGATTCCCATAGACACATAGTCATACTACCAATGGGATTCCGAGGGGTCTATCCAGAGCGAAGCTGCTCCGGGTCCAACGGCTAACAGAACCTCCTATCACACTTGCATAAGTATCCAATACTTAAATATATAAGAACTATGTCGTTAAGCTTTCATAATGCGCACAAGTGTAATACTAGCCTATTCCGCATTATCGATGTCCAGTCTCGATAATACTACAACTATGGATATTTAATGATTAAACCTTTCGTGGATTAACACTGTCTCATATCTTATTAATCCGGTACTAATCATATGGACTTTTATCATTTATATATCCAAGTAATCCAATTACAAAATGATAAAAGAGCAATTTCCTTTGTCACATAGTTAATTTGTATAAAAACACCATGTCTTTTACAAATAGTGATGCTATGGGTCATAATTGTCCAACAATCTCCCACTTGGCCTATACCCAATCACTTAAGTGTCCAACACCTGAACTATATACGGGTCGCACATGCTTATGCTGAGATATCACTTTCGCCAGCGGATCTGCAAGGTTATCATCTGAAACGATTTTTCGATCTTCACATCGCCACGATGTGTGATCTCTCGAATCAGATGAAACCATCGAAGTATATACTTGGATCATTGATGAGACCGTAATTCCTTAGCCTGTGTTATAGCCCAGCTCAGCTGCTAACAGAACTACTCATAATCCAATTAAGAATTTTATAGATCAAAAATGCTTCTTTTGCTGCCTCAGCCACAACAATATAATCTGTTTTTGTTGTTGAATCAACAACAGTATCTTGCTAGGAAGATTTCCAGCTCACTCTTCCGTTGTTCAAAAAAATATATACCCTTATTGCGACTTACAATCGTCTTTATCGGTTTGGAAACTTGCATCGGTGATCCCAATCACCTCAAGTTCTCCATCTCCGTAAATTAATAAAGCATCCTTAGTTCGTATAAGATACTAAATTATGTTCTTAACATCAATCCAGTGACCATCACCTGGATCGGCCTGATAGTGACTCTACATGCTCAAAGCATATGAGACACCAGGTCGCGTACATGTTTGTCAATGTACGAGTTCTCGGAGAATGCCAACAACTTTTAGATCTATCCCAGTAGATCCTTATTCCTAGAATAAATTTTACATCTCCCAAATATTTCATGGAGAATTTTAATGAAAGCCAAGCTTTCATCGATTTTAATATGAGAATATCATTGCTAAGAAGCAATACATCATCAACGTATAGGACAATCAATGTAAGTGTACTCCCACTAACCTTCTTATATATACAAGAATCATCATCGTTTTCAATGAAACCATATACCATTATAATCTTATCAAAATATTGGTTCCAAGAATGCAATGCTTGCTTTAATCCGTAAATTGGATCGATTTAACTTGTAAACCTTGTTTGCATATTTTGGCACGACAAAATCGTCAGGGTGTTGTATATGAACATCCTCCAAAAGGTTTCCGTTAAGGAAAGCGGTTTTGATGTCCATTTATAATATTTCATAATTGAAATATGCAGCATTAGCAAGCATTATCCGAATGGATTTAATCATGGCAACGAGTAAAAGGTTTCGTCGTAATCGACACCATGTTGATGACGATACCCTTTCGCTACAAGCCTAGCTTTGTACGTTTGTATGTTTCCATCCATGTATGTCTTCACCATGAAGACATATTTACTACCAATAGGCACAATGCCTTCTGGTACATCAACCAGTGTCCAAACTTGGTTGTATACATTGAATCTATTTCAAACTTCATGGCCTCTTGCCATAGAGCGGAGTCGATACCCTGTATCGCTTCCTCATACGTAGCCGATTTATTATCCTCAATAAGATTAACGTCTACATGAGGTGAGATCAGAAACCCATACCTCTTAGGTTGTTTTCTGACTCTTTCCGACCTACGTGGTTCTTGTGTATTAGAAGATTATGGAACAGTCTCATCCCTAATGAACTATTCGTGTTTCGTGAGGGGATCGGTGCTAGGAACAGTAGCACTCTGATTTTCATCGAGTTCTACTTTCCTCCCACTTACCACTGCATTTAGGAATTCCTCTAAGGAAAACCGCATGGAGAGCAACAAATATTTTATTCTCTTATGGGTTGTGGAAATAATATCCTTTGGTTTCCTTAGGATAACCAATTACAAATAGGCACTTATCTGATTTGGGTTCTAGTTTGGTACCATCCAAACGTTTAATTATATGCCTAGCATCCCCAAATCTTCAGGAATGAGAAACCCAGTTTATTTCCTGTCCATATTTCATATGGAGTCTGTCCAATAGACTTTGACGGAACCTTATTCAAAATAAGTATTGCACAGTTCAATGCGTATCCCATTAAGGAAATTGGTAGCTCAGTGTGACTCATCATTGACCTTACCATATCCAACAAAGTTCGGTTTCTCCGTTCAGACACACCACTCAATTGAAGTGTTCCGGGAGGAGTCCACTGTGAAAGAATACCATACTCTTTCAAGTAATTGAGAAACTCATTGCTCAAGTATCTTCACCACGGTCCGACCGCAATATTTTAATACTTTTACCGGTCTGTTTTTCTATTTCGTGTCGAAACTCTTTGAATTTATCAAAAGTTTTCAATTTGTGTTTCATAAGACACACATAACCATAACGCGATGCAACATCCATAAAGGTTACGAAGTATTCATATCCACCTCTAGCCTAGCTAGATATGGGCCCACTACATCACCATGAACGAGGGCTAACAGCTCGGTGGCACGTACATCTTTACTGCTAAAAGGCATTTTAAGCACTTTGCCTAATAAACAAGATTCGCATACATCATATGAATTAGGATCAAATCCGTCCAAGTATCCATTCTTCCAAAGAGTGGATATACGAGTCTTGTTAATGTGTCCCAGACAACAATGCCACAAATAAGTCTCATATGATTTACTCAGTTTGAGCTTTTGTTTGTCATGTTATATGTTTGAGATTCGTTTATATTCAAAATACTGTACATATCAAAATGTCATCTTTATATACAAAACACCCACTATTCCAGAATACAAAGGTATACCCGCATCGGGTTAAACTAGATACAGAGATGGTGTTCCTAGTCAAACTAGGTACAAAATAACAGTCACCTATTGTAATTACATGTCCCAATGACAGGTTCAAAACATAGGTCCCAACGGTCAAAACAGCGACTCTCGTCCCGTTTCCGACTCATAGGTCGATCTCATCTGAAATCAGTCTCCTGCTAATCAGCAGATCCCACACATCAGTACATATGTATGTACCACATCCAGTATCAAAAATCCAATTTTTAAAACCAGTAGTGGACACGTTTATTACATTAACAAATATATCTGAAGTCGGAGCCTTGCTCGCCTTCACTTCCTTCATGTCTGCCTTGTCCATACGACAGTCACACTTCCAGTGACCCCATTTGCCACAGTTTAGGCAGACATCTTGGGATATGTCATTTGTCTTCCTAGAAGACTGTGACGATTTTGCCTTTGCCATTTTTCTTTACACCCTCAGAAGCCTTCGGCTAAGCCTTGGCCTTCTGGGACGTCGAAGTAAGATGCGTCTTGCACTTCTTGCCCTTTTGGAAGCTCTGGCTCTACCTCCTTGAGCATAGCCATTAACTCTCCAAGAGTTTTCTATTGGTTCATGATGAACCCGCTCCAGCATTCGGGCAGAGACTATAAGATCAAATCTATGGAAGTCTCGGCCTAGTAGGTAATGCCCAGCTAACCTAGTTGTTCAATCTCAGCAATTATCTATGACACATAGCGCTCGAAAGATGTACCCTCTGACATACGTGAGCGAAAGAGCTTCTTTCGCAACTCATGCTTCTGAGATCTAAGATTAGATCTGTGAATATCCTTCAATTTCACCATCATGGTATAAAGATCTAATCCTTAGTTCTGACGATGAAATTAAGGAGTCATTGCAGCAAGCATAACAAATTGAGCACTAAAGTTATCATCACGATGAGTCATCCTAAGCTCATGCTCTACTATTTGCTCAACTCCGGGCTCAGGGCCCGAGAGATTTCTCTATCCAATAGAGTAACTTCTCAGCTCACAGGATTATCCTGAGATTCATTTCCCAATCTGGAAAATTTACGCCGTTAAAGATATTTTCGCCCATTATAATGTCCCTAATGCTAATCTTTCCAGCCATCTCGATTGCAATAGTCCAATTATCCAATCAACGATTTCGGGTACACTCAAAATGTAATGGTTACTATAGTCCAACTATATAACCAACTACAAGTAGAGTAGTATTTTAAGTACAGTCCAACTGTTCATAGAAAACAATAAAAGATATTAGTCCAATTAATATGTATTTATAACAACGATAAATAATATAAAAGAGCACGTGTAAGCAAGTATTAAACAAAATTGCAAATTTAATACTAGCCTCCCACTATTTTTCGGCGAGCCTTTAACCCTCTGTGGAGTACTCAGGAAACCCAGTTTCCTAGTGGGCTAGGATCCTGTTAAATAACACACAACTTTGACTTTGGCTAACAAGCTGTATGAAACTTAACTAGGTAGATCTCTAAGTTCAATTGGATCCCATCCAATTCCTAGATCCGGTAGGTGGACCTCCAAGTCCAAGATATATATCCAATATATATTTCCTAACCTTTTCCTCTGAATCAACTAAGCATTGACTTTGGCTCAACAAGCTTAATGATTCCAGTTAAATGGGACCCATTGACAGTGGGAAAGCTTCGTAATCCACGTCGATATACAAAAGTGACCTTGACTTTGGCCAACAAATCACAACTGCCCAAGACATGCGATATGTAACAAAGCTTTCATGGTTCAAACACATCCGCGATGGACAATGATCTTGACTTTGGCCAACAAACCAATGCCAATCTTGGATCTTGAGAGAGAACCACTCAATAGAAGGAAAACGCTTAATATATAATGAGGGTTTTTCGCGTAAATTGGCAACCAATTTATTATCTTTGATTAGGTCTCATCATACACCCTTAAACATGCATTCTAAAAGCATAATAAGGCGTGATAAAATAATAATGATATGCGGATGGATATAAAACATAATTTGTTCCTAGAACAAATCTCTCTATTTTCTATCTCCCGCTAGCACTATTCATACTTCTACCTAATTACATAACACTAAAAGAAACTTCATTTACATTGAGGGGAATGGGTGAGAAGAGAAATACAAAGATAATAGAAATAATAGGCTGGACACGCATGTCCAATTTAATAAATTCTAAATTTATTACAACAATTTCCAAAATTGCCCCCACCCATCTAATATCAATCCGATATACATTATTCATATAAATACATCCAAGTATTCACACAAAGCATGTTATTCAATCAATCTAATCCAATTAATTAATCTTTGAATTAATGACCATCCAATGTTCAAATAACGATTTGATTTGTGCGAGTCCAACTCGTTTAAGAATAAATACTCAAAGTACATATTCTTGAATTATATCGAACTATAATTTTAAATCCAATTTAAATTGTATCCAATACTAATTCATATTTAATTTCAAATTAAATATTACACTTTTAATAGTGCCTTTTAGGCTTGGATTCCAAATCCAATCTTCATGGGTCTCAAAGGCTCAATTAGTATCCAATATTATTCAATTAAAGTCCAATGAGCTTTCAATTAATTCTTTAGGCGTGGGCTTTGGCCATTATAGATCCAACCCAAAAGCCAAAGCCCAATTAGGAATCACCCTTTGCCCAAAAATCTATTTTTGGCCCATTAGGCCCAATTAAATTTTAAAAGGCCCAAAAGTCATATTTGGACTTTATGGAAATGGTTTTAGGCCCAATTGGATCCAACCCAATTGTTCAAAACCAAACTTGGCCCAACCAAACCCATTAGCCTAAATATAATAAATTAAATTAATACATTATTCCAAATTACATATTAATCCAATTCAAGTGTAATTAACATAATTAATCAACTAATCTAATGTTTCCAAAACACTAATTAATCCAATTAATCATGCTCTTTAATTCCAATTCATGTCCAACACAAATTGAAGCAAAATCAATTCTATAACATGCTTAGGCTCACGACAATGACAAAGGAATTATCATGCAATTTGATTTCAATCTAATTAAATCAACATTTAACATACATTTCATGCCAACAACACATCCAATTGCTAATTTTCAAAAAATCACCATGAGCATATACTAGGGTACATTCGGCCATGTCAAAGGAATTGGGGATTTTTTATCCAATCAATTTTTCTCAAATCCTAAAATGCACAAATCCAATTCATCATCATCCAAACACAACCACACAAACAATTTAGGTAAATCAAGCTCCAAGCAAAAAATCCCAAATTAAAGTCATGAACCATAGAATCCAAATCATGCTTAGATCTCGCTCTGATACAATTTTAAGTGTCCTAGACATGCCACAAGATCTCTAAGCATGATTGGTGTGTGAATAAATCAAGAAAGTTTGCGGAAAAAACTTTCATTGATTGGATGAGATTCAAAATTTTTCTTTGTTGTAGAAGAAGTTCCAAGCTTTCTTTTGAATTCCAAACTCAATGGTGAGTTTCCTTATCACCTTTATTTGACTCCAAAGTGCTAGCTTTTCCCAAAAATGGAACAAAAATTTCTCCTCCAAGGAGAAGAGAGGGACGTCAATGGAGGGTTTAGAAGAGAGAGAGATATGTGAATAGTAAAGTCTAACAATACTTATTACAAAAGTTGTGTGTGTTGACTTCTAAGTTGTTTCAAAAACATGTGTATTTTGTGTTTAAAAGATTAAACACTATTGCCAACTACCACCATCACAAAAGGTGACTAGTGATGTAAGTGAGTGGGTCCCACCAATTTGAATTCAAAATTCAAGTTGACTTACACAACACACTTTGGGCTCAGGTTCGTTTAATCCGATTAAACGAATTTTTCATCGTGACGTAATTAAATCTAATTTAATTAAATAATAATGCATAGCAAAATTATTACGAAAGTCGCTTACGAATTAATTCCAAATTAATTCGTTCGCTTGAATTAAAATCCAATTTTAATTTCGTATTTGAAATCCAATTTCAATTAATATATCCGATATATTATTTTAACCCAATTAAATAAATTAAATAGTAAAATCCAATTTAACTATTAAATTTATTTTACCGATTAATTCCAAATTAATCGCGTTCGCGCTTCTTCACGAATTAATCCCAGATTAATTCATGACGCAATTAATCCCAGATTAATTTTCTGTCTCATAATTAATCCCAGATTAATTCTTGTCGTAATTAATCTCATATTAATTTTCTCTCTCATAATTAATCCCAGATTAATTCTGTTCGAGTCAAATGTCATCGGTGAATCTTTGGGAAGCGACCCAAGAGATCCCTGGATATGTTGGCAGTAAATACGGTTGTCGGACCATCAGAACACGTGCGTAACCTGTACCACGTTCTCACTGATTTACAATACATGGTTGGCTTCTAGCAAAGCACAGTGTCTACCCAATTCTCCGGAAATGTTCAACATGGAATATATAATATGTATCAGGCGTAGTATATAAAGTATTGCGTAATACGATCCAGTATCTGATGTCACATGCTAGGCATAGGGCTGGAATTGTGTCTGCCCTGTACGAAGCATATATCGGATCACTAGCAACTAGTCTTTGTAATCGGATAATCATGACCTAGTCATACTATCCCGATAGCTACAGCATTTAAGAGTACTAGTTTTGTATCCCTGCGTGATCATCATCTCCATATGACTGAAGTGATACTTCCATCTTGACATAACACCCAATACACTACGATTCTCATTATACCCAGAAGAGGCGTACACAGAACCTGTTAAAGCTCCGGATGACCAAAACAAAAGTATATTGATTGTCACAAGTATTAGGGATGCAAGTCTCAGGTTAAGACCACATACACCTGCCCTGATTCAGATTCCCATAGACACATAGTCATTCTACCAATGGGATTCCGAGGGGTCTATCCAAAGCGAAGATGTTTCCGGTCCAATGGCTAACATAACCTCCTATCACACTTGCATAAGTATCCAATACTTAAATATATGAGAACTATGTCGTTAAAATTCCATAACGCGCACAAGTGTAATACTAGCATATTCCGCATTATCGATGTCCAGTCTCAATAATACTACGACTAGAGATATTTAATGATTAAACCTTCGTGGATTAACATTGTCTCATATCTTATTAATCTGGTACTAATCATATGGAATTTTATCATTTATATATCCAAGTAATCCAATTACAAAATGATAAAAGAGCAATTTCCTTTGTCACGTAGTTAATTTGTATAAAAACACCATGTCTTTAGCAAATAGTGATGCTATAGGTCATAATTGTCCAACACGACTAAGTCATTTGGACATGATTTTCTAACATACCTGTTAGAAAACGAGCCTCAAAATTATAAATAAGCAATATCTTCTTCGGAGGAACTTTATGGAAAGAGGCTATCAATAGCGAGATTGATTCTATCCTTCAAAATCATACTTGGGAGTTGGTTAATCTTCCTCCATGTTGCAAGCAGCTAGGCTACAAATGGATTTTCAAACGAAAGATGAAGTCGGATGGATCAATAGATAAATACAAAGCAAGACTTGTCATAAAAGGTTATAGCCAAAAAAAAGGCATTGATTACTTTGATACATATTCACCAGTGACCCATATCACTTCAATAAGAATATTTATAGCCATATCAACTATATTTGCTCTTGAAATACATCAAATGGATGTGAAGACGACATTCTTAAATGGTCAATTGGATGAGGATATTTATATGAAACAACCAGAAGGTTTTAATATTCATGGACAATAACACAAAATGTGCAAACTTGTAAAATCCGTATACGGATTAAAACAAGCACCTAAACAATGACATGAGAAATTTGACAAAGAAATATTATCAAGTGGGTTCAAAATCAATGAGTTTGATAAGTGTGTATACACTAAATCAACTAAAAAAGGATATGTCATTGTGTGTGTCTCAACTCAAAAAGGATATGTCATTGTGTGTCTCTAGGTATACGATATACTGATAATTGGTAGTAATCATGAGATGATTCAGTCTATCAAGAAAGTTTTGACCACAAAAATTGACATGAAAGATTTAGGAGTAGTTAATGTGATCATAAGAATTAAGATTTTCAAAATATCAGAGGGATATTTATTATCGCAGGCTCATTAGTGGAGAAGATACTTGAGAAATATAACAAATGAGATCTAAAGGTGGCTAGAACTCTTGTGGACCTAACTCTTCATTTATCAAAGAATACTGGTTCGAACGTATCACAATTAGAATATTCGAGAATCATCGGAAGTCTGATGTATCTCACAAATTGCACACGATCATATATCGCTCAAGCTGTAAACATGCTTATTAAATATAAGAGTAATCCAGGACATAACCACTGGAAAGCCATGGTAAGAGTTTTGAGGTATCTGAGAGAAATTTCAAAATATGGTCTACATTATATGATATATCTTGTTATTCTAGAGGGATGCAGCGATGTTAACTGGATATCTGATACAGTGGATTCCAAATCCACGAGTGGATTTGTTTTCACACTTGGTGGTGCAACAGTTTCTTGGAAATCTTCGAGGAAAACGTGTATTGTCCGGTCTACTATGGAGTCTGAGTTCATAGCATTAAACAAATCAGAGAAAGAAGTGGAGTGGCTTCAAAATTTCTTAGAGGATATTCCAAATTGGCCAAAACCAGTGACAGCTATAAGTGTACATTGTGATAGTCAATCGGCCATTGGAAGAGCCCAAAATATAATGTATAATGGTAAGTTTCGACACATACGCCGAAGACACAATACCATAAGACAATTACTCTCAAACAATATAATTTCAATAGATTATGTCAAGTTAAAGGAAAACCTAATGAATCCACTTACTTAAGGTTTACCTAGAAAGCAAGTTGAGAAGTCATTGAGAGGAATGAGCTTGAAGCCGATAAATTAAGAATATCCATTGTGGAAACCCAACCTAGCTGACTGGAGATCCCAAGATCTAGGTTCAAAAGGGACAACAGAAACTTTGTGAAATTCAAAACAAGCACTGAAGAATTCTGTACTCTTTTTCATTCCTATAATGATGCAAAGTGCTATCTGTCAAGGTTAGGATAAACTAAGGCTTTTAATAATCATTATATTAGGAGAATAGTCTTAATATGAGTAAAGGCAGATAATCTTTCATAGTAGATCACCTATTTCAAGTAAGAAGTGAGGCAACTTCCATGTGAATTTTGAAGGTTGGATTTCCTAAAGTGTTTGATGAAGCCAAGACCGATGTTCATGGCCGAATTGAACACAACCGTAGAATGGGAAATGGTCGAAGTGAAGCTGTATGATGACTATTATATTGGGTTACACCAACAACAGATTTTTTCAAGACTATGGGTCACTGGTTTGCCAAGTAAATCAGATTGTCATTCACTATGAAAGGTTCAAGGAGACAGCTATATATTTTGATGCAGTTTTATTTCAAGGAAACACTCTTAAGTGTCTGCATAAATATTAGAGAATTGTGGGGGAATATAGGAAATTCTCTTAATATTTATAAATGTATGAGAGACATTTCCCTTAAGAAGTGTCTTATGGGAAAGACACAAGTTGAAGAGACATATCCTCTAAAGTGAAATAATATAACTCTAGACATTAAAGAGCATTAGGAAGGGGTATAATATTTAGGAGGGTTACACCCTAAATCAAAGGGTGCCTACAAAGGCACTCGTCCATGCCTATAAAAATGGGTATTTGGCTTCATTTTTATTCATCTATTTTTTTTCAAATACTTACATACTTAAAAACTTAAGTCTAGTGTGGAGAGTTTCCAATATTTTCCCTAATTCAAGTTCTTGAAGAAATGAGTGTTTGTAGACATTGCATTTTTACATGACCCAATGATGAGCCTCTCATGGAGGCACTACCTGAAAAGTTATGGAAGTTGCGAAAAACGAATGCTGGGAGGAAGGAAACCTCCAAAATTAGCCCATCATCAGATTCAGACTCACTATCCAGCCTCTGTGCAACCAGCTCAGCCTCTTAGCTTCTGACCTCATAGCTTGCTCCCCCAGCCTCTGATCATTATATTCAACCTCTGCCGCATCAGTCTATTATCCTCAGCCCCAGCCTCGGCCCATCAACCCAAGCCTCGGACCGTATAGCCCTTGCTCCATCCAGCACCTGTTTCGTTAGTCCATTATGCCCTTGCACATTTCAACATCATCCCATCCACCCTCTGACCATGCAGCTCATGCATAATCTTCCAAAATACGATAAAATCTCTTTGGTTATGAGAGCATCGACACTTTCCAATTTAATGAGATTTTTGGGATCCCATCCTTACCAATTTAACAAGATTTGAGATCTCCTCATCACCAATTTATAAGATTTTATTCCCAAAATAATTTGATAATATATTTCCTAAATAAACATGATTTGTTTCCCTATTTGGAGATCCCTTCAAAACATTATAAAAGGGACCAAGTCATCATCAAAGAGAACCAGAGCTTTTTTCTTCTTCTTTGGAGACAACACCAACATCTTTATCATAATTCGGCAGCCCCTTCATTCAACACCTCCACCACCTACTTTCACTTTCAAACCAAGAAAGATAGATTGAGTGACATGAGAGCAAGAACCTGATAATAGAGAGAGGAAGAGAGAGACCGAGAGCGCCATAACCCTTCAACAGAACTCGCATCTTGAACCAGCAACTAGAAACAGCGATAACAGTGTGAGGAGAAATCAGCAACCAGATCATGAGCCAAATGTGGGAAGAAGGTAGACCTAGACGTGAACCAGTAAGCAGCAGCGTGAGGAGAAATCAACAACCAGAACGTGAGACAAACGTGGGAAGAAGGTAGACTTCGACGTGCAGACCTGGATGTGAAAGCTATCAAACCAGCGACATCAACGTGAGAGGAACCAGAACAACGAACCAGAAGCATGGGAAAAAGGCAGAGACGGACGTGAAACCAGTGACATCAGCGTGAGAGGAACCAGAACAACGAATCAGTAAAAACCAGAAAAACAGAAACTAAAAAATCCTAGACGTGAGAATGAGCTGAAACCGAGTGAGGAAGAGAATCGAACCAAACCTTGAAACCAAACTTCGATCCTTCCGCCGACGGCCTAACGCACTTCCGAGAAAGTAACTTAAAAGGAAAGACCTGAGGGCTGTTGGGTTTCTACGGTCTAACCGGGATCGTTTTAAGCAATGAAACAACAAGTGAATACATCAAAGAAGTTGTGGAATACTTACATTGATCGGTTGAGCGATGCGACGAAGAAAAACTTTTCCTCTAAAGTGATGAAGCTCTCGGCTTCACTGGTTTTTGTCCTCCAAAAAATTCGGCCATGGATGATCTCAAGCTCCAAGCTTTGTGATGTGATTCCATGCTCACGGGTGTGGTTCCCTATCACCTTCGCAAGACTCCTAAAGCGTGCTAGCACTCCAAAAATTTTGCCGCAAAATTTCCTATTGCTTCTCCATGGCTCACGGTGAAACCAGAAAAATGAAGAAGAAAGAATGCCCCTTGGGCGAGAGAGAGAGAGAAAAATATGAGAGAAGAAGTTGGTTTTGTGTATTAGTTAATTTATTTCAAAAATCAATTAAACATATGCCAAATATACTTTCAAAAAGTCAAGCATTAATGCCATCCAACTACACCCATCAATCAATGAATAGTGACTAGTTGTCAATCACTCAAAGTGACTAGACATCACATCAACTGATTGACTAGTGATTTGACGCTTGATGTGACTTGTGGCCGCACTTGAATTCGAAATGCGAGTGCGTCAGCACACACTCCCGGGCTCGGGTTCGCTAATTCCAAATTAACGAATTTTCCGTTGCGACGCAATTAAATAATTATGCCTAGCAAAATCACTATTTACGTAGCTAACGAATTAATTCTAAATTAACTCGTTCGCCCGAATTAAAATCTAATTTCAATTTCACGTCGAAATCCAATTTCGTATAATATATCGAATATATTATTTTATCGATTAATTCCAAATTAATCATTTTCTCTCTTTTAATAATATTTTATCCCAGATAAAATATCTCCATAATTAATCCCAGATTAATTCTCTCTCTCAACTAATTAATCCCAGATTAATTCTCTCTCTCAACTAATTAATCCCAGATTAATAAAGTACGAGTCATACGTCATCGGTGAATCTTCGGGAAGCGACCCATGAGATCCCCGGATATGTTGGCAGTAAATCCGGTCGTCGGACTATCCGAACATGTAAGTACCTAGTACTACGTTTGTACCGATTTACAAGACAAAGTTGGCTTCTAGCAAAGCGTCATGCCTACCCAATTCTCCAGAAATATCCTTACAGGAATATGTGATCTATATCAGGCGGAGTATACATAGTATTGCGTATTTCGATCCAGTATCGGATGTCACGTGCAAGGCCTGGGGCTAGAAATGTGTCTGCCCCGTACACATATCGGATCTCTGGTAAATAGTCTCTATAATCGGATAAACATGACCTTGTCATAATATCCTGATAGCTGCAACATATTAGAGAACCAGTCTCATATCCTACGTGACCATCATCTCCACTATGACTAGAGTGATACTTCCGTCTTGACATCACACCCAACACACTACGATTCTCAATATACCCAGCAGAGGCGTACACAGAACCTTTTAAAGCCTGGACGACCAAAACCAAAGTATATTGATTGTCGCAAGTATTAGCGGTGCAAGTCTCAGGTTAAGACCAAATACATCTACCCTGATTCGGACTTCCATAGACACATAGTCATACTACCAATGGAATTCTGAGGGGTCTATCCAGAGCGAAGCTGTTTTCCGTACCATCGGTAAAACACAACCTCCTACTACACTTGCATGAGTATCCTATACCCAAATATATTAGAACTATGTCGTTATGCCCTCACAACGTGCACAAGTGTAATACTAGTCTTTTCTGCATTATCGATGTCCAATCTCAATAATACTCTGACTATGGATATTTAATGATTAAACCTTCGTGGATTGATACTGTCTCATATCATCTCAATCCAGGAACTAATCATAAGGACCTCCTATCATTTATACATCTTGGTGATCTAATCACAAATGATAAAAGGGCAATTTCCTTTGTCACATAGTTAATTTGTACAACACCATGATCTGTACAAATAGTGACGCTATGGGTCATAACTGTCCAACAATCTCCCACTTGGCCTATAGCCAGTCACTCGAGTGTCTTACACCCGAACTATGTACGGTTCGCTCAAACTTCTGCTGAGAAAAGACTTTCGTCAGCGGATTTGCATGATTATCATCTGATGCAATTTATTCGATCATTACATCGCCACGATGTATGATCCGAACGAATCAGTTGAATAGTCGAAGTATATATCTGGATCGTTGATGAGACCATTAATTCTTTAGCCTGCGCTATAGCCTAGCTCAGCTGCTAACAGAATTATATCTAATCTAATTAGATTTATTATCGACCCAAATGGCTTCTATTGGTGCCTCAGCTGCAGCAATAATCCACTTTTGTTGTTTATTCGGTAACAGTATCTTGCTTGGAAGATTTCCAGCTCATTGTTCCATTATTCAAATTTTATAGTACCGTTATTACGACTTATAGTCGTTTTTGCTCGGTTTAGAAACTTGCAACGGTGAACCCAATCACTTCAAGTTCTCATTCTCCATAGTATAAGACAACATCTTTAGTTCCTCTAAGATACTAAAGGATGTTCTTAACATCAATCCAATGACTATCACTTGGATTGGCCCGATTGTGAATCCATATGCTCAAAGCGTATGAGACACCAGGTTGAGTACATTTTTCAATGTACGAGTTCTCGGAGAGTGTTAACAACCTTTGGATTTATCCCAATAGATCTTTATTCCTAGAATAAAGGTTGTTTCTTCCAAGAATTCTACGGAGAATTTTCTTGAAAGCCAAACTTTCACCGATTGTATTTATGGGAATATCATTTCCAAGAAATGACATTTTATCATTATTTAGGACTTTCACTGTCAGTGCTCTCCCACTAACCTTCTTATATACACAAGAATCATTTTCGTTTTGAATTAAATCATATACCATTATGATTACATCAAAACGATAATTCCAAGAATGTTATGATTGTTTCAATCCATCCATGGATCGAATAACCTGCAAACCTTGTTTGCTAGTTTTGGTACTACAAAACCGTCAGGATGTTGTAAACATCCTCCAAAAGGTTTCCGTTAAAGAAAGCGGTTTTGGCATTCAGCTGACATATTTCATAAATGAAACATGCAGCTTCAGCAAGCATTATCCAAATGGATTTAACTATGGCAACGAGTAAAAGGTTTCGTCGTAATCGACACAATATTGATAACGATACCTTTTCGCTACAAGCCTAGCTTAGTACGTTAGTATGTTGCCTTCCATGTATGTCTTCCTTGAAGACTTATATAGTACCAATAGGCACAATGCCTTGCAGTACATCAACTAGTATCTAAACATAGTTGGTATACATGGAATCCATTTCGGATATCATGGTACTTTGCCATAATAGGGAGTCGATACCTTGTATCACTTCCTCATATGAGTCAGTTGGTGTTCCTCAATAAGATTGACATCTTTATGAGGTGAGATCAGAAACCCATACCCCATGTTGTTTTCTGACTCTCTCCGACTTACGCGGTTCTTGTGTATTCGAAGATTATTGGTATAGTTGCATCCTTGATGAACTATTTGTGTTCCATTAAGGAATCGGTGCTTGGAATAGTATTACTCTTATTTTCATCGAGTTTTACTTTCATCCCACTTACCACTACATATAGGTATTCCTCTCAGGAAAACCGCATGGTGAGCAACAATTACATTGTTCTCTTGTGAGTTGTATAAGTACTATACTTTGGTTTCCCTAGGATAACCTACAATTAGGCACTTATCCGATTTGGGTTTTAGTTTGGTATCATCCAAACATATGCCTAGCATTCCCAAATCTTCAGGAATGAGAAAACCCGGTTTCTTTCCTGTTCATATCTAATATGAAGTCTGTCAAATAGATTTTTATGGAACCTTATTCTAAATAAGTTATGCACTGTTTAATGCTTATCCGTTGAAGGAAATGGTAGCTCAGAGCGACTCATGATTAACCTTATCATGTCCAACAAAATTCGGTTTCTCCGTTCGGACGCACCGTCAAATTGACGTGTTCCGGGAGGAGTCCTCATTGAAAGAATACTATACTCTTTCAAGTATATGAGAAACTTATTACTTAAGTATTTTCATCATGGTCCAATCATGGTGTTTAATACTTTAGCCGATCTGTTTGTCTAATTCGTGTCGAAACTCTAAAAGTTTCCGATTTGTGTTTCAGAAGAAACACATAACCATAACGCGATGCCATATCCGTAAAGGTCACGAAATATTCATATCCACATCTAGCCTAGCTAAACATGGGCCCACTTACTTCACTTTGAAGAAGGGCTAACAGATCGGTGGCGCTTACACTTTTACCAAGTAAATAGTATTTTAGGCACTTTGCCCAATAAACTAGATTCGTAGACATTATTTGAATGGAATCAAATCTGTCTTAGTACCCACTCTTCGAAAGTGTGGATATACGAGTCTTGTTAATTGTGTCCCAGAAAACAATGCCACAATTAAGTTTTAACTGATCAAATCAGTTTGAGCTATTTGTTTGTCATGATATACGTTTGAGATTCATTTATATTCAAAATATAAATACTGTTATTCACATCTAATGTGTTTATCTCAATATCATCTTTATAAAATAAAACACTTTAGTGTTCTGGAATATAAAGGTATACCCGCAGCGGATTATACTCTGATATAGAGATAATGTTCCTAGTCAAACTAGTTACATTGTAACAGTTTCCTAATTTAAGTACATACCCGAAGGGTAGTTCCTAAATTTAGGTATCTACGGTTAAAACAGCTATTTTTGTCCCATTTCCGATTCGTAGATTAATCTTATCTGAAGTCAGTATCCTGCTCTCAGCAGATTCTGCACATCAGTACATATTTATGTACCACTTCCAGTATCAAAAATCCAATTTCAATACTAGCAGTGAACATGTTTATGACAAACATATTTGAAGCTGGAGCCTTGCCCCTCTTCTCTTCCTTCATGTCTACCTTGTCCATACGGCAGTCACGCTTCCGTGTCCCCATTTGCCACAATTCAGGCAAACATCTTGGGATATGTCCTTTATCTTCCCAGAAGATTCTAATGACTTTGCATTTGCCTCTTTTCCACACCCAGAAGCCTTTGGCCAAGCCTTGGCCTTCCGGAATGTCGAAGTAAGATGCGCCTTGCGCTTCTTTCCTTATTGCAAACTTTGGCTTTGTCTCATTGAGTATAGCCATTAACTCTCCAAGAGTTTACTATTGCAATTTGTACTTTTAAGATCTAAAGAATAGATCTATGAAGATCCTTCAATTTCATTATCATACTATAAGGATCCAATCCTTAGTTCTGATTAAGAAATTAAAGAGTCTTGCGGCAAGTTTAATGGATTAAGCACTAAAGTTATCATTACATGAGTATTCCAAATATCATGCTATACTATTTGCTTAACTCCGGGCTTAGGCCTAATATGTTATTTTATCAAATAAAGTAACTTATTCGTTTCCAGGACCATCCTGAAATTTTATTCCCAATTTGAAAATTAAAGTCATTTAAATACATTTTCACCTAGGATTATGTTTTAAACACTAATTTTTCAATTATCTTGATTCTAATAGTCCAACTATTTAATCAACGATTTAGGTACTATTTATTATAATGATTACTATAGTCCAACTATATAATCAACTATAATATAATAATTAAATTCAATTATATTGATTACTATAATCCAATTATAAAATCAACTATTAATTGAAATAGTTTGAATACAGTTCAACTGTTTAATTAAAACAACATTAATTATTAGTCCAACTAATATATTAATTTATTGACGAATAATTTGAAATGAGCGCGTATGGCAAGTAACTAAACAAATATTGCAAATTTAATACTTGCCTCCCACTATTTTCGGCGAGCCTCTAACCCTCTGTTGAGTACTCGGGAAACCTTATTTCGTAGTGGGCTAGGATCCCGTTAAATAACACACAATCTTGACTTTGGCCAACAAATTGTATGATAATTAACTAGGTAGATCTCTAAGATCAATTGGATCTCATCCAATTCCTAGATCCAGTAGGTGGACATCCAAGTCCGAAACATATATCTTATATATGCCAATATGTCTAATATATTGCCTAACCTTTTTCCTCTGAATCAACTAAGCCTTGGCTTTGGCACAACAAACTTAGTGATCCCAGTTAAGCGGAACCCATTGACCTTGGATAGCTTCGTAATCAATGTCGATGGACAAGAAGTGATCTTGACTTTGGCCAACAAATCACAACTTGGACAAGACACCAATATGGAACAAAGCCTTCATGATTCAAACACATCCTCGACGGACAAAGGTCTTGACTTTGGACAACAAACCAATGCCAGTCTTAGATCTTGAGTAAGAATCACTCAATGGAAGGAAAAACGCTTAATATGATTTGAGGGTTTTTCGCGTGCAATTGGCAACCAATTAATTATCTTTGTTAAGGTCTCATAATAAGGCGCATATAAATAAATAATAATGATATGCGGATGGATAATTAACACATTGTTCCTAGAAGAAATCTCTCTATTTCCTCTCCCCCGCTAGCACAAGTATTGCTTCTACCCGTTACATAACACTTCTAAAGAAACCTCATTTATATTGAGGGGAATAGGTGAGAAGAGAAATACAAAGAGTAAGGAGGTAATAGGCTGGACATGCAGGTCCAATTAATAAATTCTAAATTTATTACAACAATTTCCAAAATTGCCCCACCCATCTAATATCCATCTGATATACATTATTCATGCATCGCAACCATGTATTCACACAAACATGTTATCAATCAATCTAATCCAATTAATTAATCTGATAATTAATGACCATCCAATGTTCAAACAACAATTTGATTTTGCGCGAGTCAAACTCGTTTTGCGAATAAGTACTCAAAGTATGAATTCTTGAATTAAATTAAACTACAACATTAAATCCAATTTAATTTGCATTTAATACTAATTCATTTATTTAATTCCAAATTAAATATTACACTTTATTAACGAACCTTTACGACTTAGATTCTAAATCTAATCGTTACGGGTCCCCAAGCCCGATTAATATCCAATGTTAATTTAATTAAAGTCCAATGGGCTTTTAAATAATTTCATAAGGCATGGACTTTTGGTCAATATGGGTCAAACCCAAATACCAAAGCTCATTTAAGGAATCACCCTTATTTGCCAAGAAACCAATTTAGGCCCATTAGGCCCAATTAAATATTAAAAGTCCATTAGTCATAATTGGACTTTATGGATATGGTTTTTGGCCCAATTGGATCCAACCAATTTAGCCTAAACCACTCTTGGTAAAACCAAGCCCAATTAGCCCAATTACAACTTTACAAGCCCAATTCCAAATTTTGCCCAACATAATTAAATTCCAAAATTCCAATTTCACAATTTAATTACTTAAAGTGTATGCCATAATTAATTACCCAAATTAACATTTCCAAAACACAAATTGTACAATTAATTATGCTCATTTCATCAAAACATGTCCAACACATTTTTAATCAAAAATCAAACCCATTTCATGCTTACTAGTCTCGGCAATGGAAGGGATTTCTTTGTCCGATTCGGTTTTAATCCAATCAAATCCAATTCAACATTACCAATTGATTTCAAGTCATCCAATGAATCAAAAATAAAAAATACCAAGACATTTAGGGCATAGTCATTCTCGGCCAAGCCTAGAATTTTGGGGAAAAATGATCCAATCCAATTTTCATGAAATTGATCCAATACAACTTTAATTAAACATCATTTAAGCATACTTAATCAATTAATTTTATCAAATCATGCTCAAAATCAATTTACCCAATTTTAACCCTAAGTTCAAGTTTCATGTTCAACTTCGCTCTGATACCATTGTTTGGTTTCTACGGTCTAACCGGGATCGTTTTAAGCAATGAAACAACATGTGAATACATCAAAGAAGTTGCATAATACTTACATTGATCGGTTGAGCGATGCGACTAAGAAAAACTTTTCCTCCAATGTGATGAAGCTCTCGGCTTCACTAGTTTTTGTCCTCCAAAAAATTCGGCCATGGATGATCTCAAGCTCCAAGATTTGTGATGTGATTCCATGCTCACGGGTGCGGTTCCCTATCACCTTCGCAAGACTCCTAAAGCGTGCTAGCACTCCGGAAATTTTGCCGTAAAATTTCCTATTGCTTCTCCATGGCTCACGGTGAAACCAGAAAAATGAAGAAGAAAGAATGCCCCTTGGGCGAGAGAGAGAGAGAGAAAAATAAGAGAGAAGAAGTTTGTTTTGTGTATTAGTTAATTGATTTCAAAAATCAATTAAACATATACCAAATATGCTTTCAAAAAGTCAAGCATTAATGCCATCCAACTACACCCATCAATCAATGAATAATGACTAGTTGTCAATCACTCAAAGTGACTAGACATCACATCAACTGATTGACTAGTGATTTGACGCTTAATGTGACTTGTGGCCGCACTTGAATTCGAAATGCGAGTGCATCCGAAAACACTCCCGGGCTCGGGTTCGCTAATTCCAAAGTAACAAATTTTCCGTTGCGACGCAATTAAATAATTATGCCTAGCAAAATCATTATTCACGTCGCTAACGAAATAATTCTAAATTAACTCGTTCGCCCAAATTAAAATCTAATTTCAATTCCGCGTCGAAATCCTATTTCGTATAATATATCGAATATATTATTTTATCGATTAATTCCAAATTAATCATTTTCTCTCTTTTAATAATATTTTATCCCAGATAAAATATCTCCATAATTAATCCCAGATTAATTCTCTCTCTCAACTAATTAATCCCAGATTAATAAAGTGCGAGTAATACGTCATCGGTGAATCTTCGGGAAGCGACCCATGAGATCCCCGGATATGTTGGCAGTAAATCCGGTCGTCGGACTATCCGAACACGTAAGCACCTAGTACTACGTTTGTACCGATTTACAAGACAAGGTTGGCTTCTAGCAAAGCGTCATGCCTACCCAATTCTCCAGAAATATCCTTACAGGAATATGTGATCTATATCAGGCGGAGTATACATAGTATTGCGTATTTCGATCCAGTATCGGATGTCACGTGCAAGGCCTGGGGCTAGAAATGTGTCTGCCCCGTACGAAGCACATATCGGATCTCTGGTAACTAGTCTCTATAATCGGATAAACATGACCTAGTCATAATATCCCGATAGCTGCAGCATATAAGAGAACCAGTCCCATATCCTACGTGACCATTATCTCCACTATGACTGGAGTGATACTTCCGTCTTGACATCACACCCAACACACTACGATTCTCAATATACCCAGCAGAGGCGTACACATAACCTGTTAAAGCCCTGGACGACCAAAACCAAAGTATATTGATTGTCGCAAGTATTAGCGGTGCATGTCTCAGTTAAGACCAAATACATCTACCCTGATTCGGACTTCCATAGACACATAGTCATACTACCAATGGAATTCCGAGGGGTCTATCCAGAGCGAAGCTGTTTTTTGTACCATCGCTAAAACACAACCTCCTACTACACTTGCATGAGTATCATATACCCAAATATATGAGAACTATGTCTTATGCCCTCACAACGCGCACAAGTGTAATACTAGTCTTTTCGCGCATTATCGATGTCCAATCTCAATAATACTCTGACTATGGATATTTAATGATTAAACCTTCGTGGATTGATACTGTCTCATATCATCTCAATCCAGAAACTAATCATATGGACCTTTTATCATTTATACATCTTGGTGATCTAATCACAAATGATAAAAGAGCAATTTCATTTGTCACATAGTTAATTTGTACAACAACACCATGATCTGTACAAATAGTGACGCTATGGGTCATAACTGTCTAACAAGGGCACCCTTACCATATTTATTTTTATAATTCCGGACGCTGCATGCTTGGCTGGACGTGAAATACGTCCAGTCGGGTATGCGAAGCCCTACATCAAAAGAATGGTCAAATCTCTGGCCACATTTCTTCTTTGGCATTTCGTTAATTATTTTTATCTAATTATTCACTTTTATTGTTATTTTATTATATCGCCTTTATTTTGTTTATGTTTGTTCATGTTGATGATTATACGTATATGCATTGTTATATTATTTCGCGTCTATTTTTATGTCCGTTTATATTGCATTGATGATTATGTGTATTATTATCCCATTATGCTTTACGTCATTATTGGTACTATTGCATGTTTTCTCCCACCTTAGCATTGTTACTTCCCATATGCGTTACATTTATTATTGACGTTTTTCCTGCTTTTGATTTTTATTATAATTTTTGTTTCTCGCATCTCGTATTTCTTAATTTAATATGCTTCTGGAACCACGTTATTGTGATTATTATTTTGGTTGGGTATGTTCTTACATTTTTATTCGCTTTTATGCATGAATTGCATTAAGACTTGACTATACCATTGTGTGAACCAGTACATTATACTGACATAAGTAAGGGACCATTCTGAACCCAACGATTTGAGGTCTTCCCTTGTGAGGGGTGAGTGCAGCCTTAGATCTTTCCTAGTTCACAATGGGTGGCGACTCCTTCATTCTCCGGTTTAGTCCCCACGGGCTAATCCGTACTCTTTACGGGCTACGAGCCCAACAGTATCGTGGTCACCGAACATCATAGGCATAGCGGTAAACCCCGCTTCACTCCTATAGATGGTGACTCTACTAGGGATAGAGAATCGGCCCTAAAAAAATGCCTTGTAGTGTCCGTGGCTTTGGCTTTGGTTAACCAAGTCTCATATATTACCCCTGATGGCGTCATGTATCGTGAAGTCACTTTCACTCAAGGCGGTGGATCGTTATGTGATGATAACCATCACTCGCTGGCACGTACCGTAGGGTATAAAAAAGACGCGCTCACTTGGTCGCTCAAACCCTTGAGTGGGGAGACCTAGTTGTGTGCAACACTTCGCCGATGAGAGCCTTGTCCATATCCTTGTAAGCCTACATACGAACCATATTTATGTGTCTTATAGAAGCTACCCCTCATGCTTGTGTTTGGGCCCATTATCATTTGGATCTATTTGGGCTTCTCGTCATAGAATACAAACTTGTTGGGCCACTTAAACTGGGACGAGTTTGTATCTTATGATGATTGGGCCAAAAAATTTCAAAGTGACAATGGGCCACTTTGTGTTTGGGCCCCATATCATTTGAAGTTATTTAGCCACCTTATCGTAAAAGTGTAAACATGTTGGGCCTTTTCAACTGGGACAAGTTTACACCTCGCGATAATCTGATTGAACGCTTTAAAATGATAACGGGCCAACTTGTATGAAAACCTTGATGGGCTTAGAAGGTCCAAACATGATCCGAATATGCAAGATGCATGAGTTCGATATCCGCACGGGCTTTCATCCATGAAGGGTACGCCATGTTATGGCATATTTGTATACTTTTGGATACCTCCAAGTCCGTCTCCTCCACGACCGTGATTATCGAGGGCCCAATTCGTCGTTTCTAAACAATGGCACGATCCCCATATTAGGCTTAGTCATTCTTGTAAATGGCCGGTCTTTGTCTTTTACTGATGAAAATGGACTGAGGTAGTCAAGGTTCACCCCTGTAGCGTAGGAGAGAATGATTTTGTGTATCCAACATTGGTGCATAAAATGAGTCATACCTAGGGCAGAAATAGACTTACCACGGGTTTGGGAGGAATAAGATCGGAAGGGTATATGTTGTTTTGATAACCACATACATCTCATGAATCTCATGCATCACATGCATACACGCATCATGCTGACCCCATTGTCTTAAAAGACATCATAGATATCTGTTGGGTTAGAGAAGAATGAAGACTTGTCAAGAAGATGTTAGCAAGCATGGATGCGTCAGGCAGCGAAGGTTCCCGCATGGATCAATTGGAGTCCAACATCACCAAAATTACCGAGCAACTACAAGCTTTGACCAACATCTTGGCCAGTCTGACAACACTCCATACAATGGGAACAGAAAACAACGTGAATGGAAGGCGTGAGGAGCCCTCGAATAGAGTGAGCGAAGAAATCCATTTTTTTGATGATGATATGGCTGAGTATGTCGCGGGAAGGACAGCCGGGCATCAGGCAGAGTTACGGAAACTCGGAGAATAAGTAGAGTCAGTTACCCGCAAGATGAAGGGAAAACATGAAGATCTATTAGACTATGATGTGATGACTTTCGAAGAACAGCTGCCTCCCCAGTTTAAGATGTCTGACATGGCCAAGTTCAACGAAAACATAGATTCTAGGGTCCATCTCCGACAATATGTTTCAGTGATGAGTTCAGTGGGTTTGTCCAAGCACCAAGTGCAGAAGATGTTCGGGATATCACTGGAAGGGGCGCCCGTAGTATGGTATCATGGCCTGGAAAGAAAGGTCAGGGATGACTGGAGGGCACTAGCGGAGGCCTTTCTGAACCAATATGTCATGGATATGGAGATAGACTTGTCACTCCGTGACCTAGAAAACACCAAACAGAAGCTATAAGAGACCTTCAAAGATTATGTAGATCGCTAGAGGAGCCAGCTCTTGAAGATGCAGACACGGCCCTCAGAGAATGACCATATTAAGATGATCATTAAGGGCACCAAGCCCTCCATTTATAACAAGCTGAGAAGGATGACCTCCATAAATAGCGACTTTTGACAGTTAAGAGAAACTGTCATGGATATCGAGGAAGAGGAAGCCGAGAACAGAAAGTCTTACGGCCATAATAGAAAGACCATTGGGGGCTTTCAGGGACCAAGCTCACTCATGCTGAAGTCGCCGCCATCAAAAATAGGTGATTCTCCAATTTTGGTATACCTTTGTCAAAGGTGTTTGTGTTGGACAGTTATGGCCCATAGCGTCACTATTTGTACAGATCATGGTGTTGTTGTACAAATTAAATATGTGACAAAGGAAATTGCTCTCTTATCATTTGTGATTAGATCACCAAGATGTATAAATGATAGGAGGTCCTTATGATTAGTTCCTGGATTGAGATGATATGAGACAGTATCAATCCACGAAGGTTTAATCATGAAATATCCCTAGTCGTAGTATTATCGAGATTGGACATCGATAATGCGGAATAGACTAGTATTACACTTGTGCGCGTTATGAGGGCATAACGGTATAGTTCTCATATATTTGGGTATATGATACTCATGCAAGTGTAGTAGGAGGTTGTGTTTTACCGATGGTACGGAAAACAGCTTCGCTCTGGATAGACCCCTCGGAATTCCATTGGTAGTATTACTATATGTCTATGGAAGTCCGAATCAGGGTAGGTGTATTTGGTCTTAACCTGAGACTTGCACCGATAATATTTGCGACAATCAATGTACTTTGGTTTTGATCGTCCAGGGCTTTAACAGGTTCTATGTACGCCTCTTCTGGGTATATTGAGAATCGTAGTGTATTGGGTGTGATGTCGAGATGGAAGTATCACTTCAGTAATAGTGGAGATGATGATCACGTAGGATACGGAACTCGTTCTCTTATATGCAGCAGCTATCGGGATATTATGACTAGGTCATGTTTATCCGATTATAGAGACTAGTTACCAGAGATCCGATATGTGCTTCGTATGGGGCAGACACAATTCCAGCCCCAGGACTTGCACGTGAAATCCGATACTGGATCGAGATACGCAATACTACGTATACTACGCCTGATATAGATCACATATTCCTGTAAGGATATTTCTGGAGAATTGGGTAGACATGGCGCTTTGCTAGAAGCCAACCTTGTCTTGTGAATCGGTAAAAATGTAGTACTATGTACTTACATGTTCGGATAGTCCGACGACCGGATTTACTACCAACATATCCGGGGATCTCATGGGTTGCTTCCCGAAGATTCACCGATGATGTATGACTCGCACTTTTATTAATCTGGGATTAATTTGATGAGAGAAAATTAATCTGTGATTAATTGCGGAATATTTTATCTGGGATAAAATATCATTAAAGAGAGATAACGATTAATTTGGAATTAATCGATAAAATAATATATTCGATATATTATACGAAATTGGATTTCGACGCGGAATTGAAATTAGATTTTAATTCGGGAGAACGAGTTAATTTAGAATTAATTTATTAGCGACGTGAATAGTAATTTTTGCTTCGCACAATTATTTAATTACGTCGCAATGGAAAATTCGTTAATTTGCAATTAGCGAACCCGAGCCCGAGAGTGTTTGCGAGCGCACTCGCATTTCGAATTCAAGTGCGGCCCGCAAGTCACATCAAGCGTCAAATCACTAGTCGCATCAAGCGTCAAATCACTTGTCACTTTGAGTGATGTGATGTGACAACTTGTCACTTGATTGAGTGATGTGAATAGTTGATGTAGTGGTTGTAGCCTTTAATGGCTTGACTTTTGGAAAGAAAAATAAGGAAAATGAATTTTGGAAATTCAAAAAAAAGTGTATTAGATACACAATTTTCCCAACCACCAACACTTAACACACAACTCTCTTCTCTCTTTCTTCTCTCCATCTTCACGCCTAAGGGGCATAATTTCTTCTTCCTTCACTGGTTTCACCATGAACCAAGAGGAGAAGCTAGGTGATTTTTACGGCAAAAATCACCGAGTGCTAGCACACATTCGGGGTCACGCGAAGGTGATAGGGAACCGCACATGTGAGCATGGAATCACACAAAGCTTGGAGCTTGGAGGGATCACCATTACCGATTTTGAGGAGGGCAAAAACTGCCACTGCTGTGAGCACCAAGGAGCTTCAAAGGGCTTAAAAAGTTTTATTGTTCCTCGCATCGCCTCAACCGATCGATGTAAGTATTCCGCAAGTTCTTCGTGTATTCACATGTATGTTTCATCGCTTTAATCGATCCTCAGGACCGTAGAAACCCAACAATGGTATCAGAGTGAAGTTGAGCATGAAACTTGAATTTAGGGTTAAAATTGGGTAAATTGTATTTGAGCATGATTTGATAAAATTACTTGATTGAGTATGCTTACATGATGTTTAATTGAAGTTTGATTGGATCAATTTCATGAAAATTTGATTGGATCATTTTTTGCCCAATATCTTGGCTTTTCCGAATGGTACTATGCCCTAAATGTCTTGGTATTTTTGTGTTTTTGATCATTGGATGAGTTGGAAAACAATGGGTAATGTTGATTTAAAATTCAATTGGATTGGATTTAAAATTGGACATAAAAACCCTACCATTGCCGAGACTACTATAGCATGAAATGGGTTTGATTTTTGATTAAAATGTGTTGGACATGTTTTGATGTTAATGAGCATAATTAATTAGGCTAATTGATGTTTTAGAAACGTTAATTTGGGTGATTAATTTTGGCATTACACTTTGGTTAATTAAATATGAAATTTGGAATTTTTGTAGTTTAATTAATTGGGCTTAAATTGGATTTGGGCTTGTAAGGTAGTTATTGGGCTAATTGGGCTTGGTTGTACCAAGATTGGTTTAGGCAAATTGGTTGGATCCAATTGGGCCCAAAACCATTTCCATAAAGTCCAATTATGACTAATGGACCTTTAACTTTAATTGGGCCTAATGGGGCTAAATTGGTTTCTTGGCAAATAAGGGTGATTCCTTAAATGAGCTTTGGTATTTGGGTTTGACCCATATTGACCAAAATTCATGCCTTAAGAAATTAATTGAAAGCCCATTGGACTTTAAATCAAATTGACTTTGGATGTTAATCGGGCTTTGAGACCCGTAACGATTAGATTT
>SKCR01023525.1:0-63360 GCA_019454045.1 Zanthoxylum bungeanum
CATCACTATGCATCATTATAGGATTGGGTTAGAGTATAGAACTCTACAGTGTTTGTTTTGAATTGCACAAAGTTTCAGTTGTCCCTTTTGAACCTAGATCTCGGGATCTCAAGTCAGCTAGGTTGGGTTTCCACAGTGACAATTCTTAATTTATTGGCTTCAAGCCCATTCCCCTTAATGACTTCTCAATTTGCTTTCTAGGCAAACTTTTAGTAAATGGATATGCTGGGTTTTTCCTTCGATATTAAATGTATTAAATAAGCGACGCGAAAAAGCCTGTAATAATAATAATAAGTATTAATAATTATTATAATTATTAATTAGTGTCGCCTATGGAGTTGGTGAAGCTAAAATGTATACATTTAGCGTTTGCTTATTTCTGACGACGCTAAAAACACATGTAATAATAAAAATATATTATTAAATATAATTATATATTATAATTAATTAGTGTTGCCTATGTAGTTGGCGACTCTAAAATGTATACATTTATTATTATTATTAATGATATTTAGGTGCATTATACTCATACACGCATATATATATATATATATATATATATTATTCTTTGTATCTTATTACAATAAACTGTTCATTTACTAGTAGTAACTATGCTACAATAAACTGTTCATTTACTAGGGTTTAGGTAGGGGCCTCACCCATGGTTGGTTAGGTGGGGTCTATAGTGGGTTCCATGATTTATTTTTAATATGTAATTTTCTTTTCAGAGAATTAACGTCGCCTAAACTTATTCAACGTTAAATGTAATTATTTAAGACTTTTAAATAACTTTTAATATATTTAGCGTCGCGGAGTTGGCGACGCTAAATTAGGGGTGAGCAACGGTTCCGGGTCTACCCGGAATCGGTTGGAACCGGACCGGTTTTCCGGGTTTGGAACCGGAACCGGTTGTAATCGGGTAGGTTCCGGTTCCAAAAATGAAGGAACCGATTTTATCCGGGTAGGTTCCGGTTCCAAAATGATCGGAACCGGAACCGGACCATGGAACCGGTTGTAATCGGCTGTGCGCTTGTGTATATACATGTGTTTTTTTTTGTACATTCATGTCTTTCTGATGTGTGTTTTCTCTAATTGAAATAATGTATTTGATTTCATGATGTCAAAGCAGTCCAATAATTAGCGAAGCAAGAACTTGTCGGAGTGCCAATGGTACGTGACCATACCCAATGTGTTTCATCTACTTGTCGCATTTCTCCCAACTGCAGTTAAGTAGTAAATTAGTGATAACATTAGCAGCATAGGAATTTTAATTGCGTTAATGATAAAATTCTACATATTTTCTTGAATTGTTAGAGTAAATCTCAATGCTAGAGGCTTGCAACGAGTGAAAAGAAATATATGGGAAGTATGTTGGGTTGTGTTTGTTCAAATTTCTCATCAAAATGATTCTAGTATCGTCCCTGAAAATATTTTCCAATAAATATAATATGCATGTTATATGTTAATGGGTTGTGATAGTGATTGCTTACTCTGCTATCTCTTAGCTCGAAGATCACCGAATCTTCAGAGAAAGGAACCGGTCTTGTAGGTGCAGCCAATGGTAAAGAAATTTTCCTCTTTATTCATTTTTTTAATCACAAAAATACAATATCAATTAAAAAACTTCATTTTTTTTTCGTTCTTGAGCTTCCGCACTCCGATTTGGTCCCCGTTTTTTCCTACGGACTTGTATTGGAATGTGTTTTCATTAAAATATTTTAAAATAGGGTAATTCGGAACCGGACCAGAACCAGATTGGAACCGAATAATAGGGTACCCTGTTTAATTGGGTAGGTTCCGGTTCCACTTAGTGCGGAACCGAATTTTTCTGGGTAGGTTCCGGTTCCATGCGGAACCGAAACCGATTTTGCTCACCCCTACGCTAAATGTCAATTTTTAGCTATGATATTTTTGTTGTTGACGCTAAAACATTTATGCGACCAACTTTTAGCGTCCATTTTCTGCGTCACCATGCCTCGACGCCAAAACTTTTAGCATTGACCTTTGGAGACGCTGAAAATCTATTTTCATGTAGTCATTTCATTGTATCATGTTAGCATTCTCAGCTATTTATTTAATTCATTCCCAAATTACGAGGTTTACGAAATGTAATAAATATAAAATCCTACCAAGTAAATTATATAATAAATTAAAATGATATAGGAGTTTACTAAATATAATAAATTAAAATCATCACATATATGACCATCATTATGATAAAATTGATGTTATTTATTTAACGAAAATTATTAGAACTTTTCAATTTCATCTGGTTCTTTCCAATATAATCTTATTATATAAAATACATTTATTCTTGTGTTTCTACATATTACGGCCTGGATAGAATTGTACCATTCATAATGGAATAATTATATTTATAACTTTCGAATTTTAAGATTCCCAACATCAATCATTGTCACGAATAAATTTTGATTATTACTCTTTAAATTTTATACATATATATGTGTGTGTTGTTAACATCTTACATAAACATACATTTAATTTAGCTGCATAAATAATCATGAAATTTTCATGAATTTTATAAAGTAAATCAAAATACATTCATGAAAAAAATTCGAATCATAAGTAATTAATAATGTTATGAATACATTTATTTATCGGGCAAAAAATCCCAACATGAACCCATGTACTCATATTGTCAGGCAAACTTGGGCTATGATAGCAGGTACAAATGAGCCTAACTTCCAAAAGTTTAGTCTGATTGATAAAATTGTTCAACCCACGTATAAGCATTTCCCCATATTTACACCTATTCGATGTGATGTAGGATATGAAATAATCGTGATTATATGCATCACTCACTTTACATTACATAAACAAATGTACATGGAACCTATAGCAATGTGATAATTTAACCGAACTTAGATTCAATGCTAAATTGAGATTTAATATATGCTCACGTGGCAAAAAATTATGAATTCAAATTCAATTTAATCTTGACTATTTGTTACAGGATTGCACGTAAAATGGAATGGGGAGCTCTGTATATTTTTTCCAAAGGAAGCTGTAAGACGCTGCTATAGGGTTCATTTTTTTGAAGGCACCTTTGGCTTATGAGCACTTTATTAATTAACAATTTCTCTGAGGAACTTATTACAATGCATAAATCAAGACTTTTTTTTTTTTTTTTTGGAAACGATGGATCATTCTGGCCCGTGACGCAGGTAAAACCACCGGCTGTCCCAGATTCTTACAAGAAGTACATCCCCTGGATTCGAACCCAGAACCTCAAGGTGAGATCCTGGACCCTACACCACCAAGCAACACCCTTGGGACGTATAAATCAAGACATGCAATCAAATTTTGCATATAACTTACAATTATAACAATATCATGGAATTTGAAGAACAGAAACTTGAAAGATGAAAAAAAAAACCTTAATTTTTTTTTTCAAAAAAATGTATATTTATTGAATAAAAATATGAATTACGTGCTAATATTTTAGCACATTTTTATATTAAAAATCATAAGGGCTCGATTAGACAAATTCTAATTATTATGGCATAAAAAAATCTTAACGTTTAAATAAAACAAGTAATAAAAAACGAAAATCCATAAATTAGGGAAGAAATCTTTAAATTATAAATCAAATCCCAAAACAAATGAATTTAAGGACAATCGTAAACTCATATACATTTTTTTTCTCTGTTAATTTCGAAACAATATTGTGAGCTCATAATAGAAAACTATATCTCAAAGTTATGAGTATATAAGATGATTACATTAAAATTGTACCTCAAAGAGCTAGATAAATTGTAAACTATAAGATTCTAAATTACAAAATTGCTAAATCGTTCTCCATCGTGCATGTAAATAATTGTTTAAGTTCTCCCAACCATTATATCTCAAATCATCTCAAAAGTAGAGCTGGAAAAATTGCACACAAGACTCTAAATTCCATGTACACAATTATTTAAGCTCTCTAAATCATTATATCTCAAATTATGGAAATGCATCAAAAAAATTGGACAATTTACAAAGTACAACACTCTAAATTAGAAGATTGATTTTCAAGATGTTCATGTATCCAATTGATTCCACCAACGGATCTCGGATCCGATAGTTCATTTGTTGTTAAAAAACTGAAACAACAGGCCTGCGATAATAACAGCTAGAGGTTAATAACAACTATGTATGTAAATCCAAATTTGTAAAAATTCGGATTAAATATCTCCGAATAAAAAAATTTACATACCTCAAAGAGCATTAAGTGTTGTATCTTATCAACAATCTTTATGATCTTTAATATAATCTTTAGTCTCATAAAGATCTCAATAATATACTAATTGCATACTCTAAAGCAATCATATATAATGAATCATATATTCATATTTTAAAGCAATCAGATAATTTTGTTTTGAGTGAAACGGATGTTGAATTTGAACTTGAACTTCTTGTTCTTGTGGAGGCATAAGCCAAGAGAAGTATTGGCTGAAACTGAAGTATTGAATCTGATCCATACGATCAGATGCAGCAAGAACAAGATTTTATGAAATGATTTATCACATGGACCTTGTTCCAATAATGGATGGGTATGGAAAAGAAGTTGAAGTGGGGAGGGAGAGCTTGTAAAATTTGACCAAAGAAATTAGAAACCAACGCCAAGGGGAAAATGATGATGAAGGTGACATTGATTGTCTGTTACTTTATTCTTATCTTTTGAATTTGAAGGATTTAAAGAAAAATATTTGATCTCGAGATTGAAGTGAACAAGATTATTTAAAAATAAATAAATATCATATTGGTCTTGAGATTGATGTTATTAAAGTTAAAAAAAAAAACACAAATGTCAGAAAGATTCCTCTTTAGTTGGCTCCATTGGTTGTAGTGGTGGGCAGGGACTGTTTTTCTTGAAAAAATCTTTTTTCAAATGGAAAATTACAGGGAATGACCCCACATATAATAAATACCATTATTTTCTCAAAACCCTAAATCATTTCCTCAACCCCGGCGGCAGAATTTGTGATTTCTTAAACCCAAAAAAAAAAATATATATATATATATATTCTCAAATCCATATTTCTAAATAAAATATATATACAATTCGTTTAATAATTATGTCAAGATTATCAAATACAAACACGATCTATTTAATAAATAAATTGACATGACAAAACATGTTAACATGATTATAAATAGATCGGTTTATATTTGAGACTATTATATAATAAGTGAGACGATTAATTAATAAATAGTAAATGGAAAAGCATATAATATTTTCGTAATCATATCAATTTTTTTTTTTTTGGAAACGTTGGAAACCCCGCCACCCATTCTGGGCCACGACGCAGGTAAAACCACCGACTGTCCTAGGCTCTTACAAGAAGTGCACCCCCTGGATTCGAACACAAAACCTCAAGGTGAGATCCTGGACCCTACACCACCAAGCCACACCCATTGGGGACTAATCATATCAATACGACAAGATTAATTATGTTATTTTATGTTAACTCGAATACATAACATTTGTGTCGTATAATTGTGTCGTGACTCATATTGACATATCTACTGATGAACATTAAAAAATGTTCATTAAAAAATGTACATTTATTAAAAGAAAAATTAATCATTTTACACTTGTAATTTCATTAATCTATTTTATTTAGCACATTTATGAAATAATGTTTTATATATTTTTATTATGATTTTTATTTCTTATATAGGTGAAATAATAATTTGGATGTATAAGATTTTGGAGGTCGGAAACATGCAAGGACGTTCTAACCAAGTACAATTTCAGAAATTACAACTTTGCACAATTTTCGTATTTTGGCCATAACTTCTTACTCCGATATCGGATTGAGACGATTCTAGTTCCAGATGAAAGAAGACTCAATTATCTACAACTTTGTTGTTTACAATATTTTATAGTTATGAGGATTTCAATGTCGAAATTAATGAAGAAGCCACATTTATTGCATGTAATTTTAATTATTAGGAAAATAAATAAATAAATAAAAGATGAAATGTCATAATTCACCTTTATATGAATTGTGACAAATATTTGCTACATGATCAACTAAAAAAATCAAAAGTCAAATATAATAATAAATTAATAAAAATTTGTTATTTGTATTTGATTTGCAAAGTTGTAATTCATAATTGAGGGATAAGCCCTTCTATTATAAATAAAAGTGTTAACCTCTAATTTTTCTTCATGAAGTGTGTTGTGTATTTTAGTTTTCAAAGCTTTGTTGTAATTTTTTTTCTTTAGTAATAAAATTATATGTTTTTTTTAAACATGAGTAGCTAATTTCATTTTTGTTGGAGTAAATGGTGAAACTCTAATATGAAAACATAAATTATCTTATTTATATTAAAATATATGAATTGTAATCTGAAGACTAATATTATCTTATATTTGAGGGTGTTTAGATTCACAGTAGACAATCAAATCTTGATTGATACACTTAATATTTTACCTCAAATAATATGAGAAAGTGTTCTAACTGGACTTGTATAGACAAATGTTATCACCGTCTTTATTGCTGGTTTTATATATTTTGACATGAAATAAATTAACTGGGTAATAATAATGATTTATATATTATAAAAAATAAGATTTTTTTATATTTGAAATATTAAGAGTGAATCATTTAAACCCAAAACTTAAATTGATAAGATTGTCCAACCCACGTATAAGCATTTTCTCATATTAATTTACACCTATTCGATGTGATGTAGGATATGAAATGATCGTGATTAATATTACTGCTTTGAGTTCCCATTGTTGCCATGTGTGTGTATGTATGTAAATATATAACTTACAATTGTAACAATATCAAGGAATTTGAAGAAACGGAAACTTGAAAGATGAATAAAAAAAACCTTAATTTTTTTTTAATGTATATTTATTGAATAAAAATATGAACTACGTGCTAATATTTTAACACATTTTTATATTAAAAATCATAAAGGCTCGATTACACAAATTCTAATTATATCTTAAAGCTAAAATAAAACAAGTAATAAAAAACGAAAATCCATAAATTAGGGAAGAACTCGTTAAATTATAAATCAAATCCCAAAACACATGAATTTAAGGACAATCAATGGATTGTAAACTCATATACATTCTTTTTCTCTGTTAATTTCGAAACAATATTGTGAAACAAGTTATGAGTATATAAATATGACAACATCAAAATTGTACCTCTAGATAATTTGTAAACTATAAGACTCTAAATTATAAAATTGCCACAACTTCTCATCGTGCATCTAAATAATTGTTTAAGTTCTCCGAATCATTATATCTCAAATCACCTCGAAAGTATAGCTGGATAAATTGCACACAAGACTCTAATTACCATAATGCACTCTTAATATGTCTGATGTTCATGTACATAATTGTTTAAGATCTCCGAACCATTATATCTCAAGTTATGGAGATACATCAAAAGAGCTAGACAATTTGCAAACTACAAGACTCTAAGTTAGAAGATTGCTATTCTGATATCCATAGTGCTCTCAAGATGTCTGTGTAAACAATTGATTCCACCACCGGATGATTCGTTTGTTGTTAAAAAATTGAAACAACAGACCTGGGATAATAACAGTGAGAGGTTAATAATAGCTATGTAGGAAAATCCGAATTTATAAAAATTCGGATTAAATATCTCGGAATAAGAAAATTTTACGAGCAAATATGTCATCTTTTTTAGCGATCTTCATGACCTTTGATGTTGTATTTGATCTCACAAATATCATAATAATATACTAATTGCATACTCTAAAGAAATTATTATCTTACCTGTAATAAGATAATTTTGTTTTGAGTGAAACGGATGTTGAACTTGAACTTCTTGTTCTTGTGGAAGCATAAGCCAAGAGAAGTATTGGCTGAAACTGAAGTGTTGAATCTGATCCATATGACCAGATACAGCAAGAACAAGATTTTATGAAATGATTTAAATGGATGTGTATGGAAAAGAAATTGAAGTGGGGAGGGAAAGTTTGTAAATTTTGACCAAGAAATTAGAAACCAACGCCAAGGGGATGAAATGATGATGAAGGTGACATTGATTTTGGTCTCCTAGGGGGTGTGGTTTGGTGGTGTAGGGTCCAGGATCTCATTTTGAGATTCCGGGTTCGAATCCCGGGAGTACACTTCTTATATAGATTTGGGACAGCCGGTGATTTTACCTGTGCTGCGGCACAAAATTAGTAATTTAGTGGCAGGGTTCTATGTTTTCAAAAAAAAAAAAAAAACATTGATTGTCTGTTACTTTATTCTTATCTTTTGAATTTGAAGGATTTAAAGAAAAATATTTGATCTCGACTCTTGAGATTGATGTGAACAAGATTATTTTTAAAAAAAATAAATATCATATTGGTCTTGAGATTGATGTTATTAAAGTTAAAAAAAATACAAATGTCAGAAAGATTCATCTTTACCGGGCACGTACTGATTCTATGATTATGAATGACCCACGTATAATAAAATAAAAAACAACCGCCGGCAGCAGAATTTGTGATTTCTTTTTCTTTTTTTTTTTTAAAAAAAAAAAAAAAAAAAACCCTTCCCACAAATCCATATTTCTCAATAATTTATTTAATCGTTTCTTGTTTGTATTAAATTTAAATAAACAAATATATAATTCATTTAATAATTATATCAAAATTATTACATACAAACACCACCTGTTTAATAAATAAATTGACATGACAAAACATATTGACATGATTGTTAATAAATCAATTTTATATTTGAGACTATTATATGATAAGTAAGACGATTAATTAATAGATAGTAAATAGATAAGCATGTAATATTTTAGTAATCATATCAATACGATACAATTAATTGTGTTAATTTATGTTAACTCGAATACATAATATTTGTATCGTATAATCGTATCGTGACTCATATAGACATATCTACTCAAGTTTTAATATATTAACTTCATGGAAGATTACAAATTTACAATAACTTTTAAAAAGATATTTTTAAATCTTTTGAAATTAATGGACGTTACATATTCGATGAAATGCTAATATATATATATATATATTATGTATTTTTTGTTTTAAGTGGTTTATTATCATGGTTGAGTATTTATGTTGTGTTTTATGAAGTTTTTGACATGCACAATTTCTACCATAGGGACATATTCTTCCTTTTTTTTTTTAAATATCGGAAAAATCCACCTTATTTATATGAATATGTGAATAAATTGATGATATCACATACTCTTACAAAATGATACACAAAACCTGAACATAAGAGCGACACTATTAAGAGGTCACCAAAAAAAACTTTAAAGATCATAAGAAAAAGAAAAATAGAAAAAAGAAAAAAAAAAACACAAAGTTAAAAGTCAAGAATTTTTATTTATTTTAGATTTCATAATTCTAGACTTCTAGTCATGGCCAAGAAATTAATGTGGTGGTTGGGGACAAAAAATGGAAGACCCAAAGAGCAAGATAAAGAGGACTCATATTAATTTCCTTTATAAATAATTTTAAAACTTAAAAAGATTTGATGAATTAGTCAATATGGAAAATATTAATAATTTAGAAAAATTTTACTCAAATCTCATCATATTCCATTATCTTTTTTACCTTATAAATTAGTCAGTACACAATGATTATTGTTATTGATTAATTTCTATGAATGACCCAAATAATAAATAACTTTATTTTCAAACTTCTCACTTTAATAATTAAAAATCTTATTTTATTCCCAAAATACCCTTTTTTTCCTCAAAACCCTAACTCGCTCAATATCTCTCATACATCTCTATCATTTTCTCAACCGGAGCGGCGCAACAGAATTTGTGATTTCTTAAAGAACAATAATTTGACTCTAATACATATTTCTCAACCGATCTCTTTTGTAACAGAGCCCAATTTCCTCTTCAAATTAGAGTTGATAATTCGTGTAATCATGTCTTATTCATATTAAAATTTAATAATCACATGTATGATTCGTTTAATAATAATATCAAAATTATCAAATATAAACATAATCCATTTAATTTAACATGTTGACATGATAAAATATATTGACATGATTGTAAACAGATCAGTTTCGTATTCGAGACTATTACATGACAAGTGACACGATTAATTAATAGATAGTAAGTGAATAAATATGTAATATTTTTGTAATCATGTCAATACGAGACACGATTAATTGTGTTAATTTATGTCAACTCGAATATAGAATATTTGTGTCATGTAATCGTATCGTGACTCATATTGGCACATCTACTCAAGTTCAAATTTTGAAGATTGGAAACTTGAAAGGGCGTTCTAACGAAGTGCAGTTTCGGAAAATCTAGTTTTGCGCAACTATCGTATTTTGGGCATAAATTTTTACTCCGATATCGGATTGAGCTGATTCAAGTTCCATATTAAATAAGACTCAAAGATATACAATTTGAAGAACAAAATAATTTCGAATTCTGAAGATTTCATGACCGAAATTGATGAAACATCCGGAAGTGTGTTATGTGTAATTATTAAAGTCATTTTCAAAGTAAAATAAATAATAAAAATAGTCAAACTCCCACCAAACATGATAGCAATTAGTGGAGCAATTAGTGGAGCAATTAATAATGGATTCGGTGGAGCAATTAATAATAGATTTGGTGGAGCATTTAATAATGGATTTGGTGAAGAAGAAAGTATGCATTTACAAACGAAATGGTTTGGTATTTATAGGTAAAAATTTGCCTCCACGAAATCCATTATTAATTGCTCCACTAATTGCTCCACCGAATCCATTATTAATTTCTCCACTAATTGCTATCATGTTTGGTGGGAGTTTGACTATTTTTATTATTTATTTTACTTTGAAAATGACTTTAATAATTACACCTAACACACTTCCGGATGTTTCATCAATTTCGGTCATGAAATCTTCAAAATTCGAAATTATTTTGTTCTTCAAAATTATAGATATTTGAGTCTTCTTTAATCTCGAACTTGAATCTACTCAATCCGATATCGGAGTAAGAAGTTATGCCCAAAATACGACAGTTGCGCAAAATTGGAATTTCCGAAACTGCACTTCGTTAGAACGCTCTTTCAAGTTTCCAATCTCCAAAATTAATATGTCAAGTCCAATTTTTACCCTTATTTGACCCACATTTCGTCCTAAATTATTTCATTGAGTCACAATATTATTTTATCTGCAAAATAAAGTAAAACACATCAAAACGTTCATCAAACCCGAGAAACTAAACAAAATATTAAGTAAAATGACGGTAAATATTAATATATTTTCCGCTCATCAATAATCACATGCATTGATTACTATGTAATCACATGTATTTGGATGCATAATGACTTTCTGTAACCTTTCCAAAAATGTTAATATCATAAGTATATCATATGTTCCCCATTAACATTTTCTAATTTATTATTATTTAACAACATTATATATATATATATATATATTATATATATATATATATATATATATATATATATATATATAAAATAAAACAAGTAATAAAAAACGAAAATCCATAATTAGGAAGAACTCGTTAAATTATAAATCAAAACCCAAATAAATGAATTTAAGGACAATCAATGGATTGTAAACTCATATACATTCTTTTTCTCTGTTAATTTCGAAACAATATCGTGAAACAAGTTATGAGTTATCCGAACCATTATATCTCAAATCACCTCGAAAATAGCGCGCAGATAAATTGCACACAAGACTCTAAGTAAGATCTAAATTAGAAGGTTATGGTTCTGTTTACCATAATGTACTCCTGATGCTCATGTATATAATTGTTTAAGTTCTCCGAATCATTATATCTCAAATTATGGACATGTATCAAAAGAGTTAGACAATTTACAAATTACAAGACTTTAGTTAGAAGATTGTTATTCTGATATCCATATTGCTCTCAAGATGCATGTGTATACAATTGATTCCATCACCGGATGGTTCCTGACTATCATCTGGTTGTACGAGTTGCTCTTTGTTGATCCTATTCATATTATCCCTACATTTTTGAGCATTATCCTCGCCCAACTTCCAATAAGAGGAAAGCTCCGCGGAAAGTCAACCTGCTTTAAACCATAATATTCGATAAGCTGGGACAGACGCTCTAATGCAAAAAACTATTATTTGTTAAAAATTTGAAACAACAGACCTGAATAATAACAGTGAGAGGTTAATAACAGTTAGGTAGGAAAATCCGAATTTTTTATAAGAAAATTTACGAGCAATAAATGTCATCTTTTTTAGTAATCTTCATGATCCTTGATATTGTAATTGATCTCACAAACATCATAATAATATACTAATTGCATCTCTAAAGAATTATTATCTTACCTGCAATAAGATAATTTTTTTTGAGTGAAACGGATGTTGAATTTGAACTTGAACTTCTTGTTCTTGTGGAGGCATAAGCCAAGAGAAGTATTGGCTGAAACTGAAGTATTGAATCTGATCCATATGATCAGATACGATACAGCAAGAACAAGATTTTATGAAATGATTTATCAATAAATGGATGTGTATGGAAAATAAATTGAAGTGGGGAGGGAGAGCTTGTTAATTTTGACCTAGAAATTAGAAACCAACAACAAGGGGATGAAATGATGATGAAGGTGACATTGATTGTCTGTTACTTTATTCTTTTATCTTTTGAATTGAAGGATTTAAACAGAAATATTTGATCTCCAGATTGATGCGAGCAATACTATTTTAAAAAAAATAAATATCATATTGGTCTTGAGATTGATGTTATTAAAGTTTAAAAAAATATAAATGTCAGAAAGATTCCTCTTTAGCTGGCACGTATTGACTAAATATTGTTAACGTGGAAGTCCATGCTCCATTGGTTATAGTGGTGGGTGGGCAAGGACTGTCTTTCTTGAAAAAAAGCAAATGTAAAATTTCTATAAATGTTAGGGTGACAAAACGAATCAACGAATCGAATTTATATCGAATTCTAAACGAATTGAATCAAAATGTGATGGATTCGTATTCGATTCGATTATTAAACGAATCATAATATCAGGATTCGTATTCGATTCATTTATTAAACGAATCGAATACGAATATTCATTTATTCGTTTAGTCAATGATATTATGTAATAAAATAATTTACCACACTATATTTTTACATTAAATCTTCATAAATTATACATATGAAATATGTAATTAATATATTTACTGAAAATATCTCACCAATATCGAAAATATTACTTTTTCTATGATAAATAGCTATAATTTCTCGAATTTTAATTGAAAATTAACAAGAACTAGTAAATAAAAAATAATAACGAATCCTAAACGAATAAACGAATCAATGAGCTTAAATTCATATTCGTTTCGTTTAATAAACGAATCGAATTGAATAGACCCATTTATTAAACGAATCCTTTTTTAAAACCCGTATTCGCTTTAAAGCGAATCGAATCGAACAAATAAACGAATCCTGACCCAAATTGTCACCCCTAATAAATGCCCACATATAAGAAATACCCTTATTTTCTCAAAACCCTAAATCTCTCAATACTTTATTTAATCGTGTCTTGTTTGTATTAATTTAAATAAGCACGCATATAATTCGTTTAATAATTATATCAAAATTCGTTTAATAAATAAACACATATGTATTTTTTTTTTTGTTTTAAGTGGTTTATATATCATGATTTGAGTATTTATGTGATGTTTTATGAATTTTTGAAGGTTGAGTTGTCTTAAATTTGAATTTCGATAGTATTTAAGATGAGTCAAGGTTGTCGAAAATGGCTCTAGGTCACTTCGAGGACCGCAACAGTTGTGGTCGCGCCCACGCTGAAATCGGTTTATCACTCTAGGTCGAATCGCTCAAAATGATAGGCACAATTTCCTACCACAGTGGCATATTCTTTTTTCTTTGAAATATCAGAGAAATCTACATCATTTATATAAATATATGGATAAATTGATATGTCCTAAATTCTTATAAGATATTATATAAAATTTGAACAAAAGAGTGACACTACTAAGAGATTACTAGAAAAAGTAAAAACGCAAAGTTAAAGTCGAATTTTTATTTATTTATCATAAAAAAATAATATATATAAATAACGCAAAGTTAAAGTCAAGAATTTTTATTTATTTATTTTAGATTTCATAATTCTAGACTTCTAGTCATGGCCCAAGAAATTAATGTGGTGGTTGGGGACAAAAATGGAAGACCCAAAGAGCAAGATAAAGAGGACTCATATTAATTTCCTTTATAAATAATTTTAAAACTTAAAAAGATTTGATGAATTAGTCAATATGGAAAATATTAATAATTTAGAAAATTTTTACTCAAATCTCATCATATTCCATTATCTTTTTTACCTTATAAATTAGTCAGTACACAATGATTATTGTTATTGATTAATTTCTATGAATGCCTCCACATAATAATAACTTTATTTTCAAACTTCTCACTTTAATAATTAAAAATCTTATTTTATTCCCAAAATACCCTTTTTTTTCTCAAAACCCTAACTCTCTCAATATCTCTCATACATCTCTATCATTTTCTCAACCGGAGCGGCGCAACAAAATTGTGATTTCTTAAAGAACAATAATTTGACTCTAATACATATTTCTCAACCGATCTCTTTTGTAACAGAGTCCAATTTCCTCTTCAAATTAGAGTTGAAATTAGTGTTGTATGTAATGTCTTATCATGTCAATATGTTAAATTAAATGGATTATGTTTATATTTGATAATTTTGATATTATTATTAAACGAATCATACATGTGATTATTAAATTTTAGGGTTATTTACGTTTTACTACTAAAGTTATGATCAAATAACAATTGGGTACTATGAATATTAACATATTACATTTTACTACTAAACTTATAAAAATTTAACATTTTACTACTTTTCCATCCAAACCGTTAGTTGACCGTTAGTTGACCATGACATCATATTGACATCCTAAAGATAAAAGAGTCTTAACACACACATTATTATAAATTATAAATATTATAATCAACGGTGGTAATCGTACGGCTGAATATTGGAAATAATGATTTTGAGTATATCTATTTTATCGTTATACTTTAAAGTATTTTGGTTATTATGAGAATTTTTATTATTAAATTATTTGGTAAATTAAATTCTTTATTTTATTGGGTTATATGGATAATTTAGAGATTGAAGTATTTTTATAAATGTGATTGTTGATTGTATTTCTTTTAGTGTTATATATAAGATTTAGATATGTTTTTTAAAGGGTATAATTATAATTTTCACTTTTATTTTATTTGGAGGATAAAACAGTCTTTTTAAAGGTCAACTGACGGTCAACTAACGGTTGGATGGAAAAATAGTAAAATGTTAAATTTTTATAAGTTTAGTAGTAAAATGTAATATGTTAATATTCATAGTACCCAATTGTTATTTGATCATAACTTTAGTAGTAAAACGTAAATAACCCTAAAATTTAATAATCACATGTATGATTCGTTTAATAATAATATCAAAATTATCAAATATAAACATAATCCATTTAATTTAACATATTGACATGATAAAATATGTTGACATGATTGTAAACAGATCAGTTTCGTATTTGAGACTATTACATGACAAGTGACACGATTAATTAATAGAAAGTAAGTGAATAAATATGTAATATTTTGTAATCATGTCAATATGAGACACGATTAATTGTGTTAATTTATGTCAACTCGAATATAGAATATTCGTGTCATGTAATCATATCGTGACTCATATTGACATATCTACTCAAGTTCAAATATATAAACTCCATAGAAGATTACAAGTTTGTTTGGTATTATGGTTTGACCTATGATGAGATAACAAAATTATTTTGGGTCAAAACACAGTTTTTAAGTGTTTAATTAATTGATTTTTTCAAAAATTGAGTTTTGCAAAAGCTAATTTTTTTCAGCTTTTCTCCACCATCAAAATATTAAAAAAGTGCACCATAATTATTATTTTTAATCATAAGTCAAAATTTCATAACACCGTTTATAAACCCCCGTTTGTCACCATACTTTTCTAATCACAACATCAAACAGAGCCTACAAGTTTGTATTAACTTATAAAAAATTTTAAGTCTTTTGAAATCAATGTCATGTTACACGTTCGATGAAATTCAAGTGATGTTAAGTGAGTTGGTAAAGGGACTTACGTGGAGTCGACGAGGCCGTATCAGTCATTACACCTAAACTCTGCTATTATCAACTTGTCACATCCTGATATTTCCATGCATGTGATGGGCAGATGATAGCTTAACCATTACCTGAACCTCTGATATACACCGCTAGCTGTACAAAATGTACTGACTCACAATACGCAATTGTATACATAAACATACCATAACCCGAAAACTTATCTAATTCATATTTCAAATTCGTACACATAAAAAATCGACATGTAATTGACATAATACTTGACACATATACAAAGCCTTATAGCCCATCTTGACATCAGCTGACACTATGACTGGGAATGACTGGGCTCGACTCTGAACTGATGCCCAAGGTGTGTAATGACTGCCGCTGGGTCCCGTCTCCTCCAACAATGCTTGAACTTGTGGCCTACAAAACAACTGGAATTGGGGTGGATTAGGTCTTTTGAAACGCTTGGTGGGTGAATACTGGAGCGCCAATAAATAATCTAAAATGAGATACATTATTAAACTAAAATATAGTATAAGAGAGTATTAAAGTACTGAATCACGACATCATAAATAATAAATTGGGAATCCAATGAGGTAATCAAATCTGAATACATGACATAAAGATCTGGTACTTAACCTAATTGATAACTGGGTACATGATTGAACATAGCTTTACTATTCCGAGTTGTTGCCCTGAACCTGACCTGAAGCTGTCATAGACTAAATATTATGCTTTCTGACATGGCTTAAACATTGTATGGTGACTTGAGTTTGCATGAACCATACCGAGTTGTCTGAACTGAGAACTAACTGTTGACATCCTAATCTGCTAACGTGGTCTGATCTGATATGATCTTATATGAAACTATATGAATTGAACCTGATTCTGAAATCTACATGACCTATACTGGATCTACCTGAACTGAAAACTGCCTATTGAAAATGACTTAATCTTAACTATCTTCTTCTGGAATTACCTGAACTGAAAGTGCATATGTTGAATCTGACTCTGAATTATCTAAATTTACTTTTTACATGAGTCAGATATGACTATCGAAAAACATGACATGCATTATTGAAGTTGTAATGTAACATGATGTGAATGCATTACTTTTATGAATGTACTTAATTATGAAAGCATAAAATTTATATTTGAAAATCGACAGTAAAATCAATAGTGTTATAAAAACTGCTTCTGAACTCATAAAAATATAAACTTGGTTCCTTCTAAAAAATCTATGTGGAAATCTTGATGTGGAAATCTGAAATCTCAAGTAATTGGAAAATCTGTAGAAACCTAAACTCATAAAAATATAAATTAGGTACATTCTAAAAATTTATGTGGAAATCATAGTATGAAAATCTAAAATCTAAAGTAACTGGAGAATCTATAGAAACCTGACACATGGAGGCGTTACGTATTACCGTCCCCCCGTACTTCTAAACTAGTGCATTGGAGCGTTAAATATCGTTGCCCCCAAGTCATTGAACTAGAGTCAAGAGCGCTGATTAATACTATCATCCTGAACCTGAAACTAGGATCTAGAGGCGTCATGTAGCAAAGTCCTCCATGGTCTTAAAACTACATGTGCACATGGCTGCTGTACATGGTAGAAAACCTGATGCATGAAGGCTTTACGTATTGATGTCCCCCATTACGCCTAAACTAATGCTTTGAGATGTTACGTATCGCCGTCCCCTAAGTCAGTGAACTAAAGTCAGGAGCGTTAATCAATACTGTCATCATGATCTTGAAGTTAGGATCTAGGGGCGTCATGTACCATTGTCCCCTAGTCCTGAAACTACATGTGCACATGTCTGTTGTATCTGTCAATTCCAATGATCCGTCAATTCTAAAAGCAAAAGATAAATCATGTCATAATTTTGAAACTTGAAAAATAAGTTTTGAAAACTGACATGATTAATTCATGACTATCTTAGGATAGATAGGTCTAATTTGAGAACACAGTTGGTGGAAATGCAGAATTCTTGAATTGCAAGTCTATGGATGAACTGTGAATTATGAAGAACTAAAACTAATTCATGCTGAGACATGGGGCATAGGTGTGAAACATATAGCATAACTGAACTTAAAACTAAAAACTGCATATCTAAGTTGACCTGCCTGAGCTGAACTGACTATCTGAACTAGAATACTGAGTCACTACGGGTTGTCCAAACTGAATCACAGAACTACTACTGGTTGGTTGTACTAGGCTACAATTGGTTGACTAAACTGGGCCACAACTAGTTGACTGAACTATTTAAGTTTTTAATTTAAATTCAAATGCCACTCAAACCATAATACCACCAAATACTTAATCATTAGCTATTATCATTAAGACAATTTAAACATCAAAATATTTTCCCCTTTATTACCCAAGATTTGGCCATAAGGAAAATAAACCAAGTTATGAAGCTTTCATCACTATTTCAACATGTCTTATGTTATAACTTTTCCTACTACATGAATTATCATCAAACATACAAATCATAAACGCCTCACAACAACATCTTACAATCGACTAAAACAAAATTTCAAAATCTTAAAATTATCAACACCAAACAACATAAACTCATGCTAAAACATCACTAGATACATGAACCATTATCTATCATCATCATTATCACAAGATCAACTTTCCAACAAATGCACACAATTTAGCCAAGACACTAGTTTTACCAGTTTTGAACTTTTCTCTACATAATTAATACAACTCATACTAACATATAACATTTAAACATAAAACATCCCTAATAATCATCAAAGTAACAAAGTATCATCCCTACACACATATAATGAATTTCAACAAAAGGGGTTTAAAGGCAACTTGGATTTTTCTCATCTCAACAAACAACTCCTTATTCCTATATTAAAATTCGACCATGGCTCTCAAATTAATGACATTGGAAGTTTCCAATCCTAATCAAGTTACACTATTTTCAAGACATTAACCATTGTATAAACCATCATCAATCAACACTCCATATGTTTAGAACATCATCCAAGCACTTGAACTAACATTACTTCATAATAATAATAAAAAAAAAGGCCAAAACCACCACACATATACATAATTCGGCCAAGGGATATATATACACCTTTTTTATTTCTCACATAATATTCATATGGGTTTACCACATCTATTTTATTTTTGGTCGGACAATAAAATGCATTAAGAATGGAGAATAATAAATAACTCAAACAACACTCAAAAGAATAAATAAAATGTAAATTAAATTAAATAATGCTCATGATTCATTACAACCATACACTAATGAATTAATTACACATATTTGTATTGAGCATAAATAATTCATTAGTACATAACGAGACATCATAAAAAATAAACAAAATGAATAAAGGAAAAAAGAACTTGTTTTGATAAGATCCCCTGCTTCAATCTTCTATCTGGATTGAGATTTGATTATTTCCTTACTGTGAGTGTTTTTCTCTGCTCTTGAGTCTCCAAAAGTGTGATCTTTTATATTTTGGACGGACTTATACTTATATAGAAGTTGCTGAGAGCTTTCTTTATTAAGAAATTCGAGTTATAATCAAAATAAGATTTATGGTCCCATTGGTATGCCAACGAGCTCCCATTGGTGTGCCAATGGAAGGCAAAGAGTATCATCAAATTTCAGGTCACATTAGCGCGCAAATGTGAGATATATTACTCATTATATATTCAGGCTTGTTTTTTACTATGATAGAGTCTGAGCCAGTCTCTATAAATTTATAGATAATTGAGTTTTCTTTCCAATACAACCTAAATCACCTCATTTGGATATCGTACGAAAAAGATATAATAAAATTATTTAAGACTGCGCGAATCAGGAGGTCACTGGTGCAAAACAACTTGATTTGTCGACATTTAAAACTCATGTATTTCCACATATATCCTATACGACAAAAACACAATAAACTCCTCAAAACGCTCATAAAACTCACAGTAACTCTCAAAACGTAAGATATAGGGACGGTAAATATGTATTTATTAACCGCTTATCAATAATCATTACAAAAGGTTTCATCATATGCATAGAATTCAACTATTAATTTATAATTAGTCAAAATCGCGCGAGTTAACTTGAATAAAATACATGTGAAAGTATAATTTAAAGAACATTTATATTATATGGTGTGAAAGTATATACATCGCTTGCTTTGTTTTTGAACTCCCCGCTCAATAAACGCATTCAACTTCTCAACTCTACTAGAACTTGGCTGAATCAAGTGTTTGGACTTGCATTATATCAATGTTTCTAGACCCGGCCGGCGGTTCGGTTCCGGTTCGGAACCGAACCGAACCGGCCGGTTTCCGGTTCCACACTTAAGTGGAACCGGAACCTAAAACCGAACCGGTTCGGTTCGGTTCCATTTTTTTTATTTTTAATTAATTAAAATAAAAAATGAGAGGAATCAAAGCTTAAATAAAAAAAAAATTATTAATTAAAAAAAATGAGATTAAATTTATAAATAAAAAAAATTTATTACATTGAAGAGCTTGAGCTTAAATTTTTAAAAATTTAAGTTGTCTACGTATCCTCCAAAGGTGAGAGGAATCAAAGCTCACGTAGTTCCATTACAAGTTTAAGACATATCCCCTTTGTAAATTATAATTTTACAATTATCAATCATCATTATCAGTTGATCATTCGGCTCCGGTTCCGCTTGCACTTGTTGCAGAAGCATTATCGAACAAATCTTCAAAATCATCGGGGGCATCTTCTTGTTGTCTCAGATCAGCTCGAGTCCAATCATCCACACAAGTTGTTGCTTCTAGAGTACTTGGTGTGATGAAATTATGAAAAATGAATCATATTTATAGAATTTTAGAATTTTTTGATACCAAAAATGCCCTTAAATATAACCGTTTTATTACCATTATTAGGGGTACATTAGTAATTTTTATATTATATAATAAAATTTTTTTTTTTTAATTCTTTTATTTTTTTTTGGCAGGGAGCCAAACGGCTCCCTGCATCCCCCAACGGCTAGTAGCCGTTGGGGGAATTAGGGTTCCTATTGGAACCCTACGGTTCCAACAGGAACCCGACGGTTCCAACCGGAACTGTTCGGTTCCGGTTGGAACCGTCCGAACCGGTGGAACCGTACGGTTCCACCGGTTCGGACCGGTTCAAGTTGGGGTGGAACCCCAACCGAACCGGTCCAATTCCGGTTCGGTTCCGGAACCGGAATCGGTTGGAACCGGAAGTTCCGGTCGGTTCCGGTTCCGAACCGGAACCGTGGCCGGGTCTAAATGTTTCTACAACTGTCCTAAATTTTAGCCATCAGGAGAAGCACATTTATTCTCTAAACTAAACATCAATATATTTTCTTCATGCTCCATTAATAATGGTTAATATAAATTTTATATTTAATTGAAAAAAAAAAAACCTAATTTTTTATAGCAGTTCCTCACAATCAGGCAAATCATCAGCTAAGAAAATCAAATAAAAATACTAAACTTACCAACATTTTTTTCCTAATTTTATCTCAATTCTTTCACTTAGTTACAATGAATTATTAGTTAATTAAACCAAAAAAAAAAAAAAAATACTAAACTTACCAAAATTTTTCTTGAATTTTATTCCAAAATTCAGAAAAGTGTTGATAAGTATATCATTTCCCGGAAACCAAAGGGGTATTTGGACCCAAGCACGAATCTGAACTCCAAGATGGGCCACAACCGATGACAGGCATAAGAAGGCAATTAGATCATCTTTTGTGCCACCCTCAATTAGAAATGTACCATCTCCATTAATGATTTGCATGCACTGAAGTCTGTCGTCGATGACCATATCAAGTGCTTGAGCCTGACTATCACTGCTACTTGGCCATGACAGACTATGGAGAGTTGGAAGATTTTGAGAGTGATGATATATGTCAGTAGTGTCTTGATCCTCGGACAATGAGAATGTTTCCAAAGAGATGCCACCAAGAAGTGGGCGAATGCAATACACTTCATTCTCAGAATTTACTACTGGTGAATCTGGATGCTTGTAACTGAGCATTTTCTGGACTATCCACATTCACAATCTCCGAATTAGAGACCATTGGTATCAGAAACTGACTCAGGTTCAGCATCCTCCATATATTCAAATGATGCTTCGTTAACAACACATGGCTGTTCATTTTCAATATACATAGATTCATTGAAGAAAGCTCCAGCTATTGAATCAGTGACATCCATTGGCATCTGGATCAGCAATTCATAAGCATCTGCCATCATCCCCAAACGACACAACATATCAACAACACAAGCATAATGATTTTTTTACTAATTTCAACTCCATACCTCTCTTTCATGGACCTAAAAATCTCCAAACCTTTCTCTAATAAACCACCATGGCTGCAGGCAGAAAGAACATAAATGAGTGTGAGTTCATTTGCCTACAGCCCTTCTTCATGCATTTCTCTCAAACAGCTCAATTAAGGAACCAACCATCCCATGCTTCCCGTAGCATACAATCGTGGCAATCCAGGAAACAAATCATCTCTAACACATTCCTAGCATCTTTCACACTGCCACATTTTGAGTACATCTCAATAAGAGCACTGTCAATAAATACATCAATATAAGCTTCATCCTATAAACCAATCCATGAATTTCTCTACCTCTTTGAATCGAACCTCTTAACCCATAAGCCTGAAGAACTCATGTTACAGTCACATGATTAGGCTTTATTCCTGAAACTAACATGCCCTTAAAACAACTACAAAGTTTCATTTTCCAGTTCGCTTTGAACAAACACTAAAATCATAGCATTCCATGTGACCAAATCACGAAACAAAACCATCTTTAGTCATTCTAGAGAGGAATGCAAACACTAAAATCATAGAATTCCATGTGACCAAATCAAAGTTTCGTCAACTTTTCCTACATTATACAATAACCAGAAATCATTGAAGTCCAAGTAACCACTTTTTTGCCCCATTGTGTTAGCTAAGGTATACTCATGCCCAATTACTGCTTGTTACCAATCCCCATTAGAACCTGAGAAATTTTCCAAGATGCTCCGACCAATTTTCCGAACATATCACCTCTCTTCTCCCGCTTCGAATTTCGACCCATGTTGTTATTCCCCATGAATTTAGTCTTACATGTATGGAAAATCAGCAGTGTGAAGCATATTCTATTCAAATTTATCACAAACTCTAAGGGAGTTGTATTCAATGAGATTTAAAAGACTATTTATCGATAAATAAGTTCAGTATATTTTAAAAGACATTTAAAGAATGTAATGACTTATAAGATTTTATGATATTTTTTTTAGAGAAATGATATTCCAACACACAAATCCACTTATCTTTTTCCAGAACGACACCAAACATTGCGTTTTGATAAATTATGGTAAATGGCAAATGTGTTGCCAAACACTCCAACTCTAATAGCCCTAAATCATTTTGCTGTCGTTCTCAAAATCCCCCTTTGCTGATTCCCAGAGACACATGGCTGAAGCTACCTCAGACGGGACCCAACGAAATTAGAGAAGTTCAGTGTAGCTGCCACGGATTGAGACTGGATTGCGTCGATCCAAAGTCGAGAGGCCCCTAAGCAAAATCCGGTGCTCTCTCCTCCATTTCGCTCGACTTCCAACACAATTTACCAACTCTCAGAAGCGAAACCAGTTCGCCGGATTCCTCCACGGTCAGTTCGTCAATCTGGGCACTATTTTCAATTTTTTTTTCACTAATTTCATTTGAAAGAAAGAAAATCATAAACCCAAGATTTGTCTTTAAATTCTGATTTTGGTATATTTCTTTGCGTATGAAGCTTCTGTGGCAGCTTACAATTCATAGTTTTTGTTTTTTATTGAAATATTGTATTGGTTTCGATGCATGAATTTTGGATCTCTTGAGAAAATTTAGTTGTTTAGAAGAAAAAGAAAGTCAGATTTTGGTTGAAAGAATGTCAGTTGACCGAACACAAGTTTGTTTTTTCATTATCAATAAACAACATTTTATGTTACAAATGGAAGCACTTCAGTTTGTCATGAGAAGGCTTGATATTGAGACATTGTTGAGGACTAATAATGAGGAGCAGAAGTTGAAAACCTAAACATCATATGATGCTTGTAAGTCTCCCTTGGATTCAATATGGTTGAAGGGAAGTTTGGGTGATTCACAGAGTCAGGGAAGTTTTGTTGCAGGATGCCATTTGTATCTATTTCATACAAATAATGTTTATACAGATTTTGTTACTTTTTTACTTGAAGAATGTTCTGTTTATAATATATTTGTTATGATATATTTTGCAGTTAAATTGTAATCATAATGTCATATAGCACAAGTGCACATTCAGTGGAACGACGACGTTCAATTTATAATATATTTGGAAATGCAATGATTGTCTGGCTTTGACTGGAATGACGACGATCAATGGGCGGAAGATCGAAAAGCCAACGACACTAATCATGATATTATACTAGCTGAAATTCGAAAGTTGAGGGATGAACTACGAAACCGAGACAGTATACTGCTCCACAAATTGTTTCAATGTTGTTTTTGAGCTAACATACCCATCAAAGAAGGCATTCATACTTTCACTACGTTGAGTAGTTGACATGCCTGCCCAAAAATTATTCTTTAGAAAACACGGAACCCTCATATCTGTCTTTAGATCAATCGCCAATATCATCAATTTCATTAATGTGAAAATCGACACCCTCATCCCGATTGAATTCAGTGTCCAATTCTAAATTTGTCATTCTCTGTCACCCCCAAATTATGAATGATTGGCAGTGGACTGGATAGCAGTGGACTAAAAAGATGAAATAGATACAAATGGCATCCTGCAACAAAACACACACGGTTGCCTTAATATCAACCAATTTAAAATTACTGCTCTTGATTGCTGATGATATGATGAAAGTAAAAGAACTCAAGATGCAAAAATGAGAGAATGATTAAACATTAAGAATTGTGATTGATAATATTCTAAGAATTGTTTATTGATAATGAAAAAACAAACTTGAAACCAATACAATATTTCAATAAAAAACAAAAACTATGAATTGTAAGCTGCCTCAGAAGCTTCATACGCAAAGCAAAAAAAAATTGAAAATAGTGCCCAGATTGACGAACTGACCGTGGAGGAATCCGGCGAACTGGTTTCGCTTCTGAGAGTTGGTAAATTGTGTTGGAAGTCGAGCGAAATGGAGGAGAGAGCACCAGATTTTGCTTAGGGGCCTCTCGACTTTGGATCGACGCAATCCAGTCTCAATCTGTGGCAGCTACACTGAACTTCTCTAATTTCGTTGGGTCCCGTCTGAGGCAGCTTCAGCCATTGTTTCTCTGGAAATCAGCAAAGGGGGATTTTGAGAACGACAGCAAAATGATTTAGGGCTATTAGAGTTGGAGTGTTTGGCAACACATTTGCCACAAAACGTGATTTACCATAATTTACCAAAACGCAATGTTTGGTGTCGTTCTGGAAAAAGATAAGTGGATTTGTGTGTTGGAATATCATTTCTCTTTTTTTTAATAAAATTTTTTACTTATAAGATTTAAAAGATTTATATCATAAGAATTTGTAAGATTGAAAGGACTACATATAGATTTTTTTTCTTTTTTTTTAAATAGATATAATATGGAATGGAATCATAAAAAAAAAAAAAACTAATGAAAGTCAATTGGTTCAAGCTGTGGACATTAGCATCAATAATAACAGAAAATAAAATTATATGAAATAGAACCATATGAAATGGTCATATCCAATGGTAGTAATTCGCCGTAGAGTTAATGGACGTTCAATATGTTCACCACGCATCATAAACAAAAACTGATTTAACACATGCATTATTGAATAAATTGCCATCATTGAACAATAAATTGCTTCATAAAATTCTTCATCAATCCATATCTTCGTCATTAATTAATTCTTTTTCCTCTATATCGTTACCTTCGTACATGTGCGATTGTGACATTATATATACATCCATAATATATAGATATATATTCAAAGTTCTTAAACAAACAAATTATAATAACAATAGTTCAACCAAATTATAACTGAATTAATTCAATCAAAATAAAACCTAAAGGGGAATGATAAAAAAAATAGTTCAACAAATCCTAACATGATTAAAATATATAGGGTTGGGTATATATTCGTTCAAAATGACTTTTAATTCATTTCAAAATGGCTTTCAGCCCGAGATTAAAAGCTTTTAATTCGTTCACATCATTAATTATTTTATTCTGAAATTGATATGTGAATACTACTTCTAAAGCCATTTGACAGATTGTGGTGGGTTAAGAGAGTAAGTACTTTACAAAAACAACAATTTTTTAAGGTTGAAAAATCAAACTGGAAGTTTTTAATCTTTAAAATCGGATTCACAGTGAGATTACTTTGAGATTCAATAAATGACACAGCAACAGCGAAAATGACACAACAATCAAATATTTCATGAATAAACCTAGATCATCAATCTATCTTTTTTCATTCACAAATAAAATCGATCCACACATAATAAAAAATTGGAACACAAAAGTACCTTGTTCACGAAGAGTTCACAAGTCTGTTTTTCTTCTATTCTCTAGCCTCAAAAAAATCTTCTGTCAAAAGTCTAATGGGTTGGGTTTGGAATTTTTTATAGGATTTGATATTTATACTTTCTACTAAAAAGTCTCACACAATCCCACATATAAAAAAATCATTCAAATCAACAAATTTTTCAATACCTTAAGACTTTTTATTATTTGTTTAAAGTCCTGATTGAATACCACTGGATTTGGACACCCTATTTAAAAAGTCCTAAAAGTATTAATGGAATACCACAAAATTTTTTAGATTATTTAAAAATCTTAATTGAATACCACAAGACTTATTTAACTTAAAATAATATTTTAAATCCTAATTCAATACATCTTCCTAAAAGTACTGCACGTACAATTTAAAAATCAAAAAATAAAAAAAAAAAAAATGGAGTTGCCATAATCTCAATCAAGTTGTATGCATTTTCAAGAATTTACATTCTTTTTAAAAACAAACAAATCAACTAACCTTGGCCTGAGGCTTGCAATTTCAAACTCAATCTCCAGTAAAAAGATGACTTTTATCCTCTTCTTATGATTCAGCTGAAATTCCAACGGTTGCCTGCATACAAACTGTTAACCCTTTGATTGTCTTGTCGAAACAAAATTGCGTGAACTTACCCAATCCTCTTTGTCTGTGTTTATTTTTTTTCCAAGAAAAATTTTAAGAGATTGATACATTGAACACACAGATAATCAATTCATTAATCCATGCAAAGAACTTCCTTTTTTTTTTTTAATAGGCAAGTGGCAACAGCTCAATTCATCAGGGATTAAGGAGAGCTCTGGAATGGACATAGAATTATAGTAGATACAAGATCATCAATTGGCTACTACACGTTATAAATCTCGTTTCCATCACAATTCAAAGAGCAAGTATTTAAAATCGTCACTCAATTACAATCATCATTATATATATATATATATATATAGTCACAAGAGGCGTGGCTTGGTGGTGTAGGATTCATGATCTCACCTTGAGGTTCTGATTTCGAATTCAGAGAGTGCGTTTATTATAAAAGTTTGGGACAATCGAGAGTTTTACTTGCTCCGCCTCAGATGATTTGGCGGCCGAGTTTCCAACGATTTCAAAAAAAAAAAAAAAAAAATTCATTATATATTTATACACATACTTCGGGTGCAGAATTCTCAAAAGTGATATTCTAAACAATGAAACGTTCTCCTTCCATAATCACACATCCACACCCAAAAGTACCAGTCCCAATCACCCGAGTAGCCTGCAAATATAAAACATAAACGTAAACAAACTAATTAATTTGTAACCACCAGAAAAAAGGCCTTCAAGTAAGGTCAGTGCAACTGTAATCACTTGAAAATTTTGAATAATGAAAATTCGATTTAAATTTGGCTTTCTGCATTTCCGGTCTGCTTTCAGCCAACAATCCCACTTCCTGATGCAGTAGGCCATATGAACAGATCATTACCTCAGGAGATTTCAGAATTTGATTCCCTTCAACTCTTTTATTTTGAAACAATTCTTTATTCCTTGCACCCCAGCATGCCCACATAATTACTCCAATCAGACTCACCTCCTTTTCTGTCAACATCCTCCAGCAAGACCTAAGGAAGTCCCCCGCCGAGTTTCCTGAGAAATCTCTAACCATCTCGATGAATTTGGACTGTCTCCAACAGTGCTTAGACGTTTTGTATTTAAAGATAGCGTGAACCACTGTTTCTTCTCCCCTACGGCATCTCTGGCATGTATTGTCTCAATAACTTGAAGATTTGAGGTTTCCCTCCACAGGAAAATTCTGATTTTCTCAGGTATTTCAAGCTCCCCCAGCTGCTTCTCTCTCCATTCCCAAATGATAAGCATTCTTCACAGAGAATTCTCCTTGCTTGTTATAGTGCCAGCACAGAGCATCTTCCATGGGGTTCTTGGCAATGCAATCTTACTCATTTCCTCAACATCCATGGGCAAGAAATGCTGCTTCAGCAGCAGCTCCATATCCCATTCATTATTTTCTGTTAACAGAGCAGCAACTTTTGTTTCCCCAGGTAATGAAGGTTGAGATATTGGTAGCAAGAAAGATGGTCTAGGGATCCAACTATAAGAGTACACGTTAATTTGGTTTCCATTTCCTACCCTTCATCTTAGACCTTTCTTTAACAACTTCCTTCCCCACAACAAGCTTCTCCATATAAAGGAAGGGTTTGCCTGTAGAATCCAACTTGCAGTCACTCACCACCACCACCATAATTGCAAGCTTCCAAGACACATTACCGACCCTCAGTCACATTGAACGCAATCACAATTGAGATCTTATTTATATTGTCAATCGTCAGTTACACTTGTGATCTCAATCAAAATAGTTATCTCAGTCATATTACTGATCCACAATCACATTACAGACCCTCGAGCACATTGAACAAGTCACATTTATAACCTTAATCACATCATATATCGACCATCGGGTACATTGAGCACAATCACATTTGTGACTGTATTTATTTTACATATAGTCACAAAATGACTTAATTAAATGTGTGACCGAGTGTGTATTTTTTAGGTACAACTACAAATGTGACTAAAAGTGATTTCATCTCCACACTAAAAAATCAAAGAGGATTTAATATTTAATATGTATTAAAATTAAAATAAATGCTTTAAAAATGTGATGTCCAAAAATGAGATAAGAGATTAAAAATATATTTGAGATTGCACACCCCTTACTTTTTAAAACAAAAAAAAAAAAAAAAAAAAAAAAAAAAGGAGAAAATTCAATGTTCACAAGAACATTAATTAAATTTTTATTTTTTATTTTTAATTAGTGTAGAAGTGAGAAAAAAAAAGTCTAACCTCTTATTATCAAAAAAGACTAAAGAGGAATAAAAATGGGATAAAGAAAAATAAAATTAAAAGCCTTATGATTAAAGAGGAAATAAGTTCAGATGTATGATTTTTCTATAATAAGTTATGGGAATTACGGGTGAGCACCGGTTCCGGTTCTACCCGGAACCGGTTGGAACCGGACCGGTTATCCGGGTTTGGAACCGGAACCGGTTGTAACCGGTCCGGTTCCGGTTCCTAATTTAAGGAACTGATTTTTTTAACCGGTCCGGTTCCGGTTCCAAAATAATCGGAACCGGCAACCGGATCATTGAACCGGCACCGGAACCGAATTTAGAACCGAATTTGATAACCGAATGTAGAACTAGATTTATACTAGATTTAACCTCAAAACGTCGTCATTTTTGTGTCATCTATAATACACACACAGTACATGTTGGCGAATTGGTCGCGTAATTGGATTTTGATGACGTCAACGCATTGACTTGACTTCGACGTGCAACACGAAGCAATACAAAAAGTGTCGAAGCATAAGGAGTGAAGAGCGAGAATGTGAAGACTAGCGGCAAATCGAAGATAATGATTAAGAGCTAAATTTTATTGTAAGTGAGTTTACTCAAGTGATCTAAAGCTCTTAGGAATCATACATTTTGCATCACTTGCATTTAAAATGGATAGAATGCTTAAAGAATCATTTGCACTTTATTTGCACAAAAATGAATTTCTATGCACAAGTGCATCGGTAAATGATCTTCCAAAAACTATCAAACGGTTGAATTAAACTTCAAATAATATACCGTTAGATAGATATGTGTCTCTAGTTTGCTACGGTTCAAACGGAACATAATTCCGATGCATAGAACTTTTTCTAGAGCCTTTTTAGTACAACATGTTCAGATGTGCGTTTTCTGCATACACGTCACATTAGAAAAATTCCATAAAATTCATCTTAATGTTTTGGAGCTGAATTTTTTACAGAAGCTAGATCTAGTGTCTAGTTTATGTATAAATTTACGGATCATGATTTGGAATTTTCTAGAGAAAGTTACGGCCAAAATACCAAGTGTCGTCAGTCTTGACTGATCATGCACATACTGAAACCAGGGAGCTCCATGCCGGTCCCCTGCCGGTTTGCTCGCCGGTCTCCATGCCGGTTTTAGCTGAGCAAATAATGCTCTCTGGAACCAGGGAGCTCCTCGCCGGTCTCTCGCCGGTCTCCTCGCCGGTTTGCTCGCCGGTCCAACGGCTAGTTTTTTGAACGTTATGTTACCGTTGGAGCCCTAGACCGGTATGCCGGTCCCCTCGCCGGTGTGCTCGCGGTCTCGCTGTAAGTTGGGGAAAACTTTTCATTTTGTTATAAATAGAACCCCAACTCCTTTGCCTTAGGTAAGAGATCTAGAAAACCTTATATACATTCTCTAAGGCAAACAAAGAGTGTCATACACCTTCATATTCATAAACACTCATCCAAGCTCACACACCACATCTTCCACATCATTTAGTGAGCTTAGAACACTTGGGTTTGCTCTCACACAATCTTCTTATTATTTGTGAGTGCCCAAGTGTGTTGTAAATCTTTCATATCAAAAACACTTGTGGTTGTGAAAATCCCATTGTTTGGGTAATTTGTAAAGGTTGTGAGTGCACCTACGTAGAAAACTCAATCTTGTAAAAGGTTTGGAGTGCGCCTTGGCGGAAAAACTCTTGGTTACGAGTGAACCACGGAAAACTCGATTCTAGTAGAAATCTTCAAGCGAGGCTTGGGGGAGTGGACGTAGGCACGTTTGGCCGAACCACTATAAATCGCGGTGTCGTATTTCTCTTTCCCTTAACTTTTACTTATTTGCAAGTTTGATTACATTTATAATATTGATTAGAAACTTGCATATAGGCTATTAATTGGAATAGAGAAAATTGCCTAAAACTCCACTTGGTAATAAGAGCTTAAAATCGGCAAAGATTTTATAATTCCGCATTTGTAGCGATAACCCAATTCACCCCCCTCTTGGGTATAGAGTTTCTTTGTCGCTATTGCTTGTAGGTACTTTCAGTGGTATCAGAGCGAGGTATTCTCTAGAAAGACTTGACCGTCCGAGAATAGATCATGGCATCTACAAGCAACTCGTCAAATCTTGCCGAGGGTTTTTCAACGACTAGACCTCCGTTTTACACCGGAACGGACTACAATTATTGGAAGATGAGAATGCTAAATATCTCCTAGCCAATGATTCGCAATCCTATTTGATTATCACACGGGGTGCAAATATGCCAACAAAGAAGGATAGCAACGGGGTTGATATTCCAAAGCCAAATTTGGAATGGGATAATGAGGATGTAAAAATAGCCTCACAAAATGCTAGAGCACTCAACCAACTCCTATGTGCCATTGATCGGGATCAAGTAAACAAACTTCCGGAGTGTGGAAATGCTTATGATTGTGGAAGTCTTTGGAAATGGTCAATGAGGGCACAAGCCAAGTGAAGGAATCGAAGATCAACCGGTTCATGTGCGAATTGGACAATTTCAAGATGGAATCCGGGGAAGAAATCGATCACATGATTTCTAGGTTTACGGTCATCATCAATCATTGGGAGCATTGGGAAAAGTCATCGGGACATCGGATCAAGTGAAGAAAATTTTAAGATCTCTCCGAAAGAGTTTAGAAGCTACACCTCCTCCATTAAAGAAGCAAACGACATAAACACTTTGAAGATGGATGATTTGGTCGGCAAATTGCTTGAGTATGAAATGGAGATCAAGATGGATAAAAATGAGGAAGATGAGAAAAAGACAAGGAAATCCTTGGCCTTAAAAGCAAGAAGAAAAGATGAGTCAAGCTCAAGTGAAGAAGAGATAGTGATGATGAGTTGGCTCAAATAAACAAGAACTTGAAGAGGCTTCTTAAGTCCGTAAAAAAGGGAAAATCAAAGACAGATGAAAAGAAAGAAGAAAAATGGCCGCGGAAGAACAAGAAAATTACTTGTTATGAATGCAACAACCCGGGTCACATAGCTACCGATTGCCCATTGAGGAAAATGAAAGGAAAATCGAAGAAAAAGGCAATGAAAGCCACTTCAACTTGGAGTGATAGCGATTCAAGCTCATCCGAGGAGGAGAAGTAGAAGTCAAAGATAAATCAATAGCATTCATGGCTATCACAGATGAGGATATCCGCTTTGAAATTGAAGAAGAAAGCGAAGAAGAGAGGTACACAATTCTGAATTACTTGATGCTTTTAATGGCTTAAAAGAATTGTGTGATATGCTTAAAAAGAAATTAAAATTGTCAAAAATGAGCATGCTGCACTTAAAATTGAACATGCAACTAGTATGGATAAAATTCATGTTTTAGATAATGATATGATATGCTTAAAGGCCAAACATGAAAAAGAAATTGCATGCTTAAATGATGAAAATGCATGTTTAAAGATTAAAAAGCTAGAACTTGAAAATGTCATATCAAATATGCCTTCTAGCTCTAAGACATGCAATTGCGAATCTATATTGAATGAAAATGTCTTATTAAATACTAAGATTATAGATTTGCAAAACATACTTAGCAAATTCACATTGGGACATAAAATTTTAATATGCTTATGGATCCCACAAATGTGCATTTAAAAGAGAAGGATTAGGATATAGGCCTTATATTAAAAGAAATTTTTGAAGAATTATTTTGTTAAGGCATCATATTCTCATGCTAAAAATGAAATAGATGAAAATGTCACATGTCATGCTTGTAACAAAAAGGGACATAACATTTTGAATGCATGTATATGAATGTGAATAAGAATGCATGGATTCCTCAAGGAATCAAAACTAACCCCAATGGACCCAAGAAAGTTTGGGTACCAAAGTATAATTGAAAATTTGTAGGGGGAGCTTTGGGAATGAATCTTTAAAGATAATTGCAAAATTGATCCCAAAGGCTCAAGGAAATGAGGAATCGCAACGGTAAAGGTAAAATCCGTATTTACGGAAACATGGTACCGTTTCCTCTAAATTATGTATGATGCATATTTCAATTGATATAAATTTTTGAAGCATACGAAATGATTAGGCAAGTATTCAAACTTCCATTGGTATCAATTGTTCATTTGATATCCTTTAGTGCCTTAATCATATATTTAAACCCCTATTCTATTTCAATTGGTATCACATGAAATTTATTGAGTCAAATACAATATATGTGATCACTTGATTGAATATGCCTTGCCATATGAACTAATTGGTTGAAAATGAAATGCATGTAAATTGGCATAGTCTTAGATGAACTTCATGAAATGTATGTATTAGAACATAATTGAATAATCATGAAAAGCATGGATTTTGATTGTTTAGTAATTGGTAAGATATTCATAAGAAGACAATCATTAAAATGCATTGAAGTCATTGGTCTTAATTGGTATCATGATATAAAATGACTCATTTTGAAAGAATATTTAAAAGTGATATGATATTCAAATGAATTTATTGATTTATTTTTAATTTGTATCAAATTTGGGGAGAAATCATGATTAAGATGCTCTTAGACTGTAAATGGTATTCATGTGAATTTATCTTTTGAAAAATGCTCTTTTATGCATGAATTTTGATTTTCTTATGGCAAAAAGGGGGAAATGCCAAAATGTATATTTTTTATTTTGGTATCTTTTTATAGCACATATATAATGGTATCTCATTTAGATTTAATTTTACTTCTCCACTTTTTGATAATGTCAAAGGGGGAGAAATCGTTAGAAATGAGATTAAAACTTGTTTTACCCTCACCCTTGGTTTAAGGGGGAGTAAATGTACTAATGTGTTTGTCAAGTTGTTATAGAGCTATTTTGAAGACAATCACACATTGAGGGGGAAAAGGGGGAAATGCCAAAATGTGTATATTTTTTATTTTGGTATCTTTTTATAGCACATATATAATTGTATCTCATTTAGATTTAATTTTACTTCTCCACTTTTTGATAATGTCAAAGGGGGAGAAATCGTTAGAAATGAGATTAAAACTTGTTTAACCCTAACCCTGGTTTAAGGGGGAGTAAATGTACTAATTGTTTGTCAAGTTGTTATAGAGCTATTTTGAAGACAATCACACATTGAGGGGGAGCTTATGTTGAGGGGGAGCAAAATGGTCAAATTTGGACTCAAGAAGCTCACAAGTATCAACAAGTTTTAAGGGGTTGCCATCATCAAAAAGGGGAGATTGTTGTCGAATTGGTCGCGTATTGGATTTTGATGACGTCAACGCAATTGACGACTTCGACGTGCAAACACGAAGCAATACAAAAAGTGTCGAAGCATAAGGAGTGAAGAGCGAGAATGTGAAGACTAGCGGCAAATCGAAGATAATGATTAAGAGCTAAATTTTATTGTAAGTGAGTTTACTCAAGTGATCTAAAGCTCTTAGGAATCATACATTTTGCATCACTTGCATTTAAAATGGATTAGAATGCTTAAAGAATCATTTGCACTTTATTTGCACAAAAATGAATTTCTATGCACAAGTGCATCGGTAAATGATCTTCCAAAAACTATCAAACGGTTGAATTAAACTTCAAATAATATACCGTTAGATAGATATGTGTCTCTAGTTTGCTACGGTTCAAACGGAACATAATTCCGATGCATAGAACTTTTTCTAGAGCCTTTTTAGTACAACATGTTCAGATGTGCGTTTTCTGCATACACGTCACATTAGAAAAATTCCATAAAATTCATCTTAATGTTTTTGGAGCTGAATTTTTTACAGAAGCTAGATCTATGTGTCTAGTTTATGTATAAATTTACGGATCATGATTTGGAATTTTCTAGAGAAAGTTACGGCCAAAATACCAAGTGTCGTCAGTCTTGACTGATCATGCACATACTGAAAACCAGGGAGCTCCATGCCGGTCCCCATGCCGGTTTGCTCGCCGGTCTCCATGCCGGTTTTAGCTGAGCAAATAATGCTCTCTGGAACCAGGGAGCTCCTCGCCGGTCTCCTCGCCGGTCTCCTCGCCGTTTGCTCGCCGGTCCAACGGCTAGTTTTTTGAACGTTATGTTACCGTTGGAGCCCTAGACCGGTATGCCGGTCCCCTCGCGGTGTGCTCGCCGGTCTCGCTGTAAGTTGGGGAAAACTTTTCATTTTGTTATAAATAGAACCCCAACTCCTTTGCCTTAGGTAAGAGATCTAGAAAACCTTCATATACATTCTCTAAGGCAAACAAAGAGTGTCATACACCTTCATATTCATAAACACTCATCCAAGCTCACACACACATCTTCCACATCATTTAGTGAGCTTAGAACACTTGGGTTTGCTCTCACACAATCTTCTTATTATTTGTGAGTGCCCAAGTGTGTTGTAAATCTTTCATATCAAAAACACTTGTGGTTTGTGAAATCCCATTGTTTGGGTAATTTGTAAAGGTTGTGAGTGCACCTACGTAGAAAACTCAATCTTGTAAAAGGTTTGGAGTGCGCCTTGGCGGAAAACTCTTGGTTACGAGTGAACCACGGAAAACTCGATTCTAGTAGAAATCTTCAAGCGAGGCTTGGGGGAGTGGACGTAGGCACGTTTGGCCGAACCACTATAAATCGCGGTGTCGTATTTCTCTTTCCCTTAACTTTTACTTATTTGCAAGTTTGATTACATTTATAATATTGATTAGAAACTTGCATATAGGCTATTATTGGAATAGAGAAAATTGCCTAAAACTCCCACTTGGTAATAAGAGCTTAAAATCGGCAAAGATTTTATAATTCCGCATTTGTAGCGATAACCCAATTCACCCCCCTCTGGGTATAGAGTTTCTTTGTCGCTATTGCTTGTAGGTACTTTCAGTACATTCATACTTTCAAATACTGGATTGCATATATTTCTAATACTGTTAAAAGCACTTCAGGATCCAGCGTGTGCAGCTCTTAATAGCTTGAAAATAGGTGATAAAACCTTAACTGTTCGGCGTGCTACTACCAGGTTTGTGTTTCTTGAGAATTTGGGTTGGGATTGAAGATAATTGCTTTATCTTTTATCTTCACTATGCTACACAAACTTTTTCAATGCAATTTGTTTTCTTGTGTATTCTATGTTTTTGAAGAATGCTTTTGGTGTCTGAAACATCAGGTTTAATTTTCTTGTGTTACCTTGATGCTGCTACAACCATAATTGCTATGTCCTCAAAATTAGTCAATCTACAAGCAATTCTGAATATTCTATCACCATATATAATGCCTAAAACCTTGTGATTACCTGATTGGATTTTTCAGCATTGGGCATTGTAAACCTGAACAAGCAAGTATCCTAGCTCAAGCTCAACAACATATTGCTATCCAGGTAAATCAAACCTCCGATGCTACTTTGTATTTTTTTCTTTTCTTTAATGTCATTAATTCACTGATTTCTTTAGGTGTTTGTCTCAGGCGTTGCAAACTGTAACTTATATTTATGTAATATTTATATATGGACAAACAATTGCTAAGAATATTATGCAATATGTTATTCACGTGTGATAAATAGTTACATTTTTAAAGTTTGACAATGTTATATAAATAGGGTAATTCGGAACCGGACCGGAATCGAATTGGAACCGAATAATAGGGTACCATATTTAATTGGGTAGGTTCCGGTTCCACTTAGTTAGGAACCGGTTTTTTCTGAGTAGGTTTCGGTTCCATGCGGAACCGGAACCGAAACCGGTTTTGCTCACCCCTAATAGGAATAAGTGTTTTTAAAAATAAATTTATATCAATTTTATACTAAATAATATAATTAATGAATAAAAAAACTAGTAATATAATTTATAAATACATCAATAAATTGATACTCAAAAACAAATTCCCTAATATAAATTTAAAAAAAATGTAGTTAAAAATTTATTGGGAATATACAAGGTGTTAATTAATTTTTTTTATCTTTTATTTATTTATTTTTACAATAAGTATTGTTAATTAATATTTTCTCGATAATTAAGTTTTGAGGGGAAAAAAATAACATGTTTTAGATATTGTGTTTCCCATGTAGGGGTGGCAACAGGAGGGGCTCGGATGATGTCGGGTTGGGACATCCTTTTTAGAAAATGAATTTTTATTTTTATTTTTTTTAAAAATAATTATTTTTTTGAATTTTTTAATATTTAAAAATGAAAAAAAATTAAGAAGTTCAATGTCTTTAGTCTGTTTTTTGTATTAAATCTTAAAAAATTAGTGGATTTAGAATTAAAAATCAATTTATAAATAATAAAAATATATATTTTATTACTAAAAATTAGGCTGAGGACTTTTTACCTAAGTCCTAAAAAACCCTCAAGCTGGCTAAAGTATGTCGTGCCAAACTGGACTTGATAAGGTCTGGTTGGACTCGAGTTTTTATGCCATATTTTTTCCCATATATAAATGTCACCATGTCAAGATTTATTAGATTTTTTTAATCTTTTGTTTAAATAAAATTTAAAAAATATAAATGCAATCAAAAATTTATTTGCCCTTCATTATTGTTGATGTTTTAACCTCAAGAATGGGAATGGTAATTGAGACTTTCCACACTAATGAGATCTCGTCCCTACCTATCATTATGACTCAGAATGAAAATATCTTGAATCTCAACCAATTTTTTAAATCAAAATGACAAATTATCCTGAATATGGATTGAATGGTTGAAGAATCCCGAATCTCGGATGTAGACGCTGGTTTTCGACAGAGGTCCATAATCGAGATTTCGTTGAGAGGGGCACTAGCAATCCTGCAAAACAGAGGTGTAGAGTGAGCGGGAGTACTGCCCACTGGTGTGGTGGGTGCCGGGGGCACTCCGACGCTCAAGTCAGTGAAGGTACTAAGGAGTTAGAAGGTGGGAAATCAAAGGTTGGATACTACCTTGAACTTTGTAGGGTGCCGTGAGGGCATGAAGTCGGAGGTGTGGTGAGCTTGAGGATGTCCCAAAGCTGTGAGTAGGAGAGCCATGAGTTGAATCCCCTCCCTCTTGGAGTCTTGTTCCCTATATATAAATGCTCTAGTAACGTGTGTCTTTATTGCCTTTTGATTAAACGTCCGTTGGATCATGGTAACAGTCGACTTCATGTGGAGCTATAACTGCGTTGTAGGCTGAAACGGATGGGTTGTTAATGACACTTATGAGCCTGGGCGTTATGTGAACTGGAGTAGGGTGAGCCCCGATTATGCTTTGAGCACGTGGTATCTCATTGGGCCCGGGCTTGTGAATCTCTGGGCCTCTATACACTTAAAACATTGGGACTTCCTTTTGAGGTAGAAGCTTGGGCTTGGATCTTGAGTTGGAGAGTCTGGGATGCGTTCAACAATAGGCCTGAAGCCAAATGATGAAATTGCCCTTGGACCAAATTTGGTCAATACAGTTTGTCCCCTACTCTCTAAGTCAAAGAGTCATTGGCTTGGAGAGTACTTGTCGCGTGTGTCGCTTGGGACGAGGTCATAGCGTGTAAGTGTACTCGAGCGCCGATGCTATATTTTGATTGAACCAAACAAATGTCAAGTTATGAGCTTGACTCTGCAAGTGTCATTGGGGAAGTACCCAGTCCTCCGAGCCAGATGATAGACGGGATAATGAACTCGACTCTGCTAGACCCATCGGGGAAGTACCCACTCAATTGGACCAGATGAAGGTTAGATTATAAGTCACACGACATGTGTGTTCCATATCTACAACTTGACTCGACATGAGTCCATGAGGGATGTCCCCGGTCGACTGGACTTGATGAGACCAGGAAGTTATAAGTCATACGTCATGTGTAATCCATGTCTACAACTTGACTCGACGTGAGTCTATGGGGGATGTCCTCGGTCGTCTGGACTTGATGAGGCCAGGAAGATATAATTCATACGACATGCTCCGTATGGACTGTAGGAAGTTCATGTCTTTATTTGACTCGACATGAGTCATCTGGGGGATGTCCCCGGTCGACTGGACTTGATGAGGCCAAGAGGATATAAGTCATACGACATGTGAAATCCATGTCTAAAACTTGACTCGACATGAGTCCATGGGGGTTTTCCCCGGTCGACTGAACCAGGTGAAGGTTCAGGATAATCTTCATACTACTGGTCATGGACCAGGGGAGTCTTTAAATTTTTCTAAACCAGATGAAGGTCATATGTTGACTCTACACGAGCCATGGGAGATGTTCCCGTTGACTGGGCTTGATGAGGCCAGGAAGACATTCAGCCTACTAGTCCTGAAGAGGAACTATATGGAGTCTTTATATCGTCTGGTCCAGATGAAGGTCCAGGTTTTGAACTGTACGAAATTAACTGCGAACCACATATATAGTTTGTAAATGGGGAAAATCATGATTACCTGTCACGTGGTGAACATGTCGGCTTGAATAGTTGATCTTATTAATATTTGAGGAAGGCTATCCTTTTATCTCCTGGATTGTCTTCAGTCCACTGTACCTTGTAAAGCTTCTAAACTGATCTCACTTTATTAAACCTGATGAAGGTTCATGATTCTCTTTATACTGCTGGACTTGACGAAAGTTCTAAGGAGTCTACGAGACCTGATAAAGGTCCAAGAGGCTATTGTTGACTGGTCCTTATGAAGGTCCTGGAAGACACTGTCGACTTGATCTAACGAATGTCAAAAGTGACCTTCATCCTCGGTGATATTTTCTTTAGTGGGTGCATGTCGTTTGTCTTGTTTTGCATTGAGGGGTGCAATGTCATTTCTCAAGGTGGCAGGTGATAAGCTCGCACATTTGCAGGCACATATGTTCGCGTAAATGCACGAATAATCTCTGATTCTACGGTTCAAGCTTCATTATTCTAATATATCCTTATATACTATTCTAAACTAGCTAGATAGCTTAGATTCTCATTTTACGTGTTTGTGGAAAATCTTACGGAAAAGTTTCCGCAAACGCTGCGGAAGGATCCTGAACCTTCCGCACTTATCCAGAATTACTCAGTTACTCTCGCAATATCATATTTATGTCATATCCATAGTTACGGTCATCAACGCTCAGTCAAGCTAGAAACCTGATTTCACCGGAAACCCGCTTTATCTATTGGATCGATCTAATCTAATTCGTTCTCACTCGGATTCTATGAAATATTCAACATACTAAAGCTCAAACAACTCAATTTATAACACTACGCTACTCTACAAAGATATTGGAAACATCTGAATATTTAGCGGAAAACTTGAAATTAGCGACTTTTTACCGAGAGCTCTTAACAAGATTTTGAGGCCATATACGGACTCCAAACGATCCCACGAATGCGCTGGAATCGACGAAATTATGATCGGAGTTACTGTTCACGTCGAGGTTATTGTTCATACGCGACTTCCCTCCTCGTTTCGCATGATTCCGGGCACGGATCGGAGAAACAGTCTCCACCATCTCGTAGTACTCGTCGAAGGCTTCGATTTGGCGAGTGGCTCAGGCCGTGAAACGAAGCGACGAGCTGGGATCGGAAAACCCAAGCTCGCGCGTGTGTCTCTCTCTTTGTCGTTGTTCCGGCCGCCTATTATGGAATCTCCGGCCACCACATGGCCGGCCTGCACTGGACGAAGCCGGTGGTGCCGTCGCGCACAGCCGGGGGTGGCCGGCTGGCCGTGTGCCGACCACACCTCTCCTTTCGCTCTCTTCTCCCTCTCTCTCTCTCGTTTCCTTATCTGCTTTCTTTTTTTGTTTTTTTTTTGTAAAGATGAACAGTAACATATAGTGTTACTCTTCCAGAAATTACCAATTTGCCCCCACTTAGAAGGGTATTTTCAGAAATCGGCAATTTTGAAGCCATTCTGACATGATTTTCGAAAAGTGTTCAACACGAAAGTTGTTCGTCTAAAAAAAAGAGTCTGATGGTTCAAGAATCATTTCAATCGGAGTTCGTTTACAATTTTCGTTACCGAAACAGATAACTTTATACACATAATAAAAATTATGTAACTGATTTTTGAGACGACGCGTCTTCTAATGCGACAAATCTTCACTTTATAATATTTCAATCCATATATCATCGCTTGAACTCTTATTCTTTATCATCATCCTGTTCCGAGACCATAACTTCAGTCCGGGAACCTACCAGAACTGTCCTGAAAATCTGGGATGTTACACAGCATGGGGTTTTACCTGCTCCACTTAAGCTCAAGAGGGGTAGTTTGGCGTCAGGTTTTCCAACGATTCCAAAAAAAAATATAATAAGTTCTCAACCTAGCGTTGGAGATTGAAGACGAAAACTACAAACAATAGTTATTTCTTGTCTTTTCTTTCTAATTTATCTTTATGAGTTCTTATCTTGTATCAATGATTTGCTTGTTTTTATTGAATATCATGATAAGCTAAATCATTAATCTAGGGTTTTAATGGATCTTAAGCATTGTGTTTAATTAAGTTGCATTTTTTAAATTCTTTTTAGTTTGTTATTGAATTGTTTATTGTTCTCTCTGTTTGGATGCATGTTTTATTGTCTAGCCAACAATAGAATAATCGTGGTCAATCTTTAGGAACTCGACGAAGGAAATTTGGATTAGTAATTATGGCCCGTCATATAATGATTTTGGCCCGTCATATAAAAACTGAATTTTTATCTGAAAAATAGATTTATCATTAATTACCGTGAGACCCCAAAGTTTTACAAATTAATCATTTTGGTCCTTAAAATGTCAAATACATATTTAATTGATTTCAAATCAATCCCAAAATAATTTATACATCTCTAATACATGAATTTATAATTTGCAACAAAAATCCTGAAATTTTCCAGAATTGCCGAAACAGTCCCTGAAATTTATTAATTACAATTTGGCCCAATTTGTTCAAAACACATCAAGATCAAATCCAATCAATCTCAAATTTAATATACATCAAATATACATTAAATTACATTACATATATGAAAAGTCCCAAAATTGGATTAGGTTTAGAATCCTAATTTCATAAATTACTCCAATTACACAATTTACATTAAATTGAATTAATTCAACACTTTAATCAATCAATTACCACACCAATCAAGTCTCACCATCATGAAATTACTCAAGAAAAATTCTAGTTTAATTATGAATGACTAAGAAACTCTAGAATGACAACTTTAACTTCTTATTAATCTAGTAAGCTTAATTACATTTAACAGACTTATTAATTAATCATACATGCTTAAACACCTTCAAACAAATTTCCAACACAATAATTTACATAATTAAACATTAGAGAAAATTCTAAACCACACAAGTTGAAGTATAGAATCATAGAAACAATATCTAAGTTGAAGATTGTTGAAAAACTTACAAAAACTCCAAACTTTTGAACTTTTTCTCTAATGGTTCTTCAATTTTCTCTCATTTTAACTTAGTAAATCTTTGTGAAACTTGCCTTGTTTTGAAAAATGAAACAAAACCATTTTTGTTGTCCAATTTTCCAAACTGCCGATTATACAACAAGAAAAACAAATAACAATTATTTTAATTTTGTTGCATTATCATTGGTACAAGTTTTACTCAATTAAAGATAACAATATCTTTAATAAAGTGAACCAAAATGTGTTCCAATGGTTTCAAGCCATTTAAAAGCAACATCATTACAAAATATATTTATCTTATTAATTAATTTAATTATTTAACAATTAAATAATTAAATAATAAATATAAATATCTTAAATATATGTATTATATTTACATTAAATATCTCAAATACATATATTAATGATATATGTAAAATATCACAATTAGATATTTTATTAATGTGCATTTAATAAAATCAAGTATTAAATATAAATACACATTAATTTGGAAATGACAGTTAGGTCCTGATTGCATGTATTTTTCGTTTAACCATTAAACGAGTTATAAATAATCAGTATTATTCATAACAGTTGCATTAGTGCTCTACGAGTATATTTCATTAGTGAGACTCTCTAGATTCAGACATATCCGTCACGAAATCCAATTTCGTGTCCATAATTCACCCACCCGTAAATTATGACGATCACGGATAATCTCGTTGAATCATACTGGTCGAGGTCATTGAATACGTATAATCTTTCCGTCACAGATATCCAGATTATCCTAGAGATATAGAGATAAACGTCAAATCTCTATAGGTATAATTGTGTCGACGTATCTATTACAATCTTATAAATAAAACTCGGAACTTACTTCCGAAGTATACCATGGTCATGGATTTAACAGATTGTAAATCATATAATGAATGCATATGCTATGTACACAGAATTGACGGATTCTATCTTGATACACACGGGATATCATGAGCATGAGTCCACACCCAACGAACAGGCGGAGATCTGATCTAAATAGATCGGTGACTTGACTAACATTTAAGTGTGGATGATAACACATATATCCACAGTGATATCTCAAGTCAAAGAATCACTATGCTACTCAACCCACAAAGATTCTTATTAACGTTTGTGTACTATCTATTAGGTAATCTTGGGAGAGTCGTTCAGTGTTTATCAAATAAACACTTACACATCTATACGAGTCACCCGAGACTCGTGGTTCATTGGGATTAACCATCGGACCAAGTCCGATATACGATATGTACTGGTCTTAGTGGATCTTACTAACCGACCCGTGTCAGTAAATCTTGACCAGGAACTTAATTTGATAATAAATTTCTAATAGTATCGCTTCCCAATGTCAATTACAAGTTACGTTGTAATTGCACACTATATTATATATTATCGGGTCTTTGTCTAATATGTATATATCACTAAACACAATTTAGTTTCAATCTAATGAATTAGATTTAATATATATAATAAAAGACAAGAGGTGCTACCATAAATAAGTAATATTATGAAAAATGTATTGCTCGTCTTATGAATCAGACATAAATACGATCTGGATTGGCGCACCGAGCACCAACCTTAGCACTAATATGCCTAAGACTTGTCTGAGAATTTATGAAGAAAATTCAGTGATAAGAAATGAGAATCCAAGACCTTATTTATAGACATGGAGAGTTACATTTGAAAAGGTACTCTTATGTCAATAAGGCAATTCTTTAAGGGTTATAACCCTCCATGTGATCCTTTCACCCTAAGGGTTATGTTCTCTCATTAAAGAACATATCATTTATTTTAAACCCAATGGTTTAGTCTTTTCACTTAAGGATTATATCATTTCATTTCCTATATATACATTTATACACCATATTTAGAAAATTTTCCTACAATCCCCCACAATTTTCTAAATATCAATGGAGATACTTAAGAGAGTTTCCGTGAAATAAAAATGCATCGGAATAGGTAGCTTTCGCCTTGAACCTTTCCTAGTGAATGACAATTAGATTTACTTGGCAAACCAGTGACCTATAGTCTTGAATTGTTCCGTCGTTGGTGTAAACCAAGACAGTAGCCATCACACAGCTTAACTTCGACTATTTACGTTCTACGATTGTGTTCAATTCGGCCATGAACATCGGTTCTGGCTTCATCAAGTATTTTAGGGAATCCATTATTTACAATTCACATGGAAGCAATCTCACTTCTTACTTGAAATAAGTGATCTACTAAGAAATATAATCTATCTTTACCCTCGTTAGGACTATTCTCATAATATAGTGATCATTAAAAGTTTTAATTTATCCTAATCTTGACAGACATCACTCTGCATCATTATAGGAATGAGTTAAAGTATAGAACTCTATAGTGCTTGTTTTGAATTACACAAAGTTTCAGTTATCTCTTTTGAACCTAGATCTCGGGATCTCCAGTCAGTTAGGTTGAGTTTCCACAATGGCAATTCTTAATTTATTAGCTTCAAGCTCATTCCCTTTGATGACTTCTCAACTTGCTCTCTAGGCAAACCTTTAGTAAATGGATCTGTTAGGTTTTCCTTCGACACTAAATGTATTAGATAGGCAACGCGAAAAAGCCTGTAATAATAATAATAAGTATCAATAATAATTATAATTATTATTAGCGTCGCCTATAGAGTTGGTGAAGCTAAAATGTATACATTTAGCATTTGCTTATTTCTGGCAACGCTAAAAACACATGTAGTAATAAAATATATTATTAAATATAATTATATATTATTATTAATTAGTGTTGCCTATGTAGTTGGCGACTCTAAAATGTAAATGTATACATTTAGCGTCCCCATATGCATAGGCGATGCTATTATTATTATTATTATTATTATTATTATTATTATTATTATTATTATTATTATTATTATTATTATTATTATTATTATTATTATTATTATTATTATTATTATTGATATTTAGGTGCATTATACGCGCGCACACATATATAATATTCTTTGTATCTTATTACAATAAATTGTTCATATACTAGTGGTAACTATGCTACATTGCGGTTAAGAGTTCAAATCAAACCAATTGTAATAATTTGTAGAATTATAAATATGGATTATGTGGGCCCTCTGTTGGGTGATACTAGGGTCTAGGTATGGGGCCCACTCATGGTTGGTTAGGTGGGGTCTATTGTGGGTCCCACGATTTATTTTTAAGATGTAATTTTCTTTTCAGAGAATTAACGTCGCCTAAGCTTATTCGGCTCTAAATGTAATTATTTAAGATTTTTAAATGACTTTTAGTATATTTAGCATCGCGGAGTTGGCGACGCTAAATGTCAATTTTTAGCTACGATATTTCTGTTGTCAACGCTAAAACATTTATGCGACCAATTTTTAGCGTCCATTTTCTGCGTCACCATGCCTTGACGCCAAAACTTTTAGCATCGACCTTTGGCGACGCTAAAAATCTATTTTCTTGTAGTGATTTTATTGTATCAAGTTAACACTCTCAGCTATTTATTCAATTCATTCTCAAATTACGAGGTTTACGAAATATAATAAATATAAAATCATACCGAGTAAATTATAGAATAAATTAAAATGATATAGGAATCTACTAAATATAATGAATTAAAATCATTACATATATGACCATCATTATGATAAAATTGATGTTATTTATTTAACGGAAATTATTAGAACTTTTCAATTTCATCTGATCTTTTCCAATATAATCTTATTATACAAAATACATTTATTCTTGTGTTTCTATATATTACGACGGCCTGGATAGAATTGTATCATTCATAATGGAATGAATTATATTTATGACTTTCGAATTTGAAGATTCTCATTGATTATTACTCTTTAAATTATATATATATATATATATATATATATATATATAATTTAATGTTACATAAATAATAATGCAATTTTCATGAATTTTATAAAGTAAATCAAAATACATACATAGAAAAAAATTGAATCATAAATTTAGTAATTAATAATGTTATGAATAGACCCGGCCGGCGGTTCGGTTCCTGTTCGGAACCGAACCTAACTGGCCGGTACCCGGTTCCACACTTAAGTGGAACCGGAACAGTAAACCGAACCGGAACCGAACCGGTCGGTTCCGATTCGGTTACGGTTCACCTTTTGGTTTTTTTTTTTTTAATAATAAATTTTAAAAAATAGAAAAAAAAATTCTATAATCATAATATTTTTTCAAACTATCACATCATTTTTATAGAATTATTTTTTATAAAATTCTTTTAACATATAATCCTTTTTATAGCCAACTATTGACTAGTGTTTTCTTCATATAAGCGATGTGGGATATTTGTTACTTGGCTATTGTGTCTCACATCGCTTATATAAAGAAGTCAATAACCAAGAGTTGGTTATAAAAAGGACGTGGACATTCATGTTTTAGTATTGCAATTTTAAACCTCATTTTTACTTGTGGAACCTTACGGTTCCAAGTAAATAAAATTTTTTTATTTTTTTTACTTTCGGTTCCAACCGGAACCGTATGGTTCCGGTTGGAACCGCTGGAACCGTTCGGTTCCAGCGGTTCCAACCGGTTCGGTCACGGTGAGAACCCTAACCGAACCGGTTAGGTTCCGGTTCGGTTCCAGAACCGGAACCAGTTGGAACCGGAACCGTCCGGTTCTAAGCGGTTCGGTTCTGGTTCCGAACCGAAACCTTGGCCGGGTCGAGTTCTGAATATATTTGTTTGTACAAAAAAATCCCAACATGGACCCATGTACCCATACGGTCAGGCAAACCTGGGCTATGATAGCAATTGGTACAAATGAGCTTAACTTCCAAAAGTTTAGTCTGATTGATAAAATTGCTCAACCCATGTATAAGCATTTCCCCATATTTACACCTATTCGATTTGATGTAGGGTATGAAATAATCGTGATTATATGCGTCACTCACTTGACATTACATAAACAAATGTACATGAAACCTATAACAATGTGATAATTTAACCGAACTTAGATTCAATGCTAAATTGAGATTTGATATATACGCGCGTGGCAAAAAATTATGGATTCAAATTCAATTGAATCTTAGACTATTTTGTTACAGGATTGCACGTAAAATGGAATGGGGAGCTCTATATATTCTTGCAAAGGATGATGAAGGAAACTTATCAAAGGAAGCTGGAAGACGCTGCTTTGATGGAAGTCTATTTGAATACTGTACTGAATGAGCTCTTTGATAGTTATATGGCCATGTATATATATTATACACTTCATTTTTTTTAAGGCACCTTTGGCTTATGAGCACTTTATTAATGCATAAATCAAGACATGCAATCAAATTTTGCATATAACTTACAATTATAACAATATCAAGGAATTTGAAGAAACGGAAACTTGAAAGATGAGAAAAAAAATACCTTAATTTTTTTTAAATGTATATTTATTGAATAAAAATATGAATTACGTGCTAATATTTTAGCACATTTTTATATTAAAAATCATAAGGGCTCGATTAGACAAATTCTAATTATTATGGCATAAAATGTTAGAATATTTTATTCTAATTATGGGCTTATATTAATTGTGATACAGGTTTTAATATAAAGCGCTAAGATAATTGGTTTTGTAATAGAAACTGTGAAGCCCAATTGTTTGATCTAATAAAGCGGGCTGCAACTCTATATTATTTGATGTGTGGATATTAGAGCGGGTTATGGATTTGTTATGGGCTTTTGATGGGTGAGTTCATTACACTCTATAAACTAGTGAGCTAAAATCTCACTCTCACTCCCCTACATAACTTACTCAATAAGCTGCCTTAATTGATTAATCTCCTCTCTCCCTATTATGTAAATGCATTATTAATGCATTATTAGATTTGATGTGAAGCTTATTTGATAAGCTTCAAATCTCATCACCTTTTACAAATATATAATGCATATATTTGGCTATTGTTGTGTGTGTGAGATTGCCGTGAGCAATCATAAAGAAAATAAATAAAGAGGTGAGAGAGAGACTTTTGGCTTGAATAAAGCATAAGGAAGCTTAATCAGGGCGAGTAAGTTTCTCACCATCAAGAAGTGGGGAGCATAGGGTGATCTCCTAGTGCAACTTTTCAACAGATCTACAAAAATTTCCGCTGCAGATATGGATTCTAAATCAGGTACGCTCCCTGGATCATCCGATTAATTCATTTAATTGTATTCTAAGCTCTTGTGTTAAAGATCTTATTGCAAATAAATTCTAACATAAAAAAAATCTTAACGTTAAAATAAAACAAGTAATAAAAAACAAAAATCCATAAATTAGGGAAGAAATCTTTAAATTATAAATCAAATCCCAAAACAAATGAATTTAAGGACAATCGTAAACTCATATACATTTGTTTAAGTTCTCCGAATTATTATATCTCAAATCATCTCAAAAGTAGAGCTGGACAAATTGCACACAAGACTCTAAATTAGAAGGTTATTGCTTCGTTGCCTGATGTCCATGTACACAATTATTTAAGCTCTCTGAATCATTATATCTCAAAGTTATGGAAATGCATCAAAAAAGCTGGACAATTTACAAACTACAACACTCTAAATTAGAAGATTGATTTCAAGATGTCTGTGTATCCAATTGATTCCACCCACGGATCTCGGATCTGATGGTTCATTTGTTGTTAAAAAACTGAAACAACAGGCCCGCAATAATAACAGCTAGAGGTTAATAACAACTATGTAGGTAAATCCAAATTTATAAAAATTCGGATTAAATATCTCCGAATAAAAAATTTACATACCTCAAAGAGCATTAAGTGTTGTATCTTTTCAATAATCTTTATGATCTTTGATGTTATCTTTAGTCTCACAAAGATATCAATAATATACTAATTGCATACTCTAAAGCAATCATATATAAATGAATCATATATTCATATTTTAAAGCAATCAGATAATTTTGTTTTGAGTGAAACGGATGTTGAATTTGAACTTGAACTTCTTGTCCCTGTGGAGGCATACGCCAAGAGAAGTATTGGCTGAAACTGAAGTATTGAATCTGATCCATATGGTCAGATACAGCAAGAACAAGATTTTATGAAATGATATATCACATGTAGCTTGTTCCAATAATGGATGGGTATGGAAAAGAAGTTCAAGTGGGGAGGGAGAGCTTGAAAAATTTGACCAAAGAAATTAGAAACCAACGCCAAGGGGATGAAATGATGATGAAGGTGACATTGATTGTCTGTTACTTTATTCTTTTATCTTTTGAATTGAAGGATTTAAACAAAAATATTTGATCTCGAGATTGAAGTGAACAAGATTATTTAAAAATAAATAAATATCATATTGGTCTTGAGATTGATGTTATTAAAGTTTAAAAAAATATAAATGTCAGAAAGATTCCTCTTTAGTTGGCTCCATTGGTTATAGTGGTGGGCAGGGACTGTTTTTCTTGAAAAAAACTTTTTTCAAATGGAAAATTACAGGGAATGACCCACGTATAATAAATACCATTATTTTCTCAAAACCCTAAGTCTCTCAAAACCCTAAATCACTTCCTCAACCCCGGCGGCAGAATTTGTGATTTCTTAAACCCAAAAAAAAAAAAAAAAAAATTCTCAAATCCATATTTCTAAATAAAATATATATACAATTCGTTTAATAATTATGTCAAGATTATCAAATACAAACACGATCCATTTAATAAATAAATTGACATGACAAAACAAGTTAACATGATTATAAATATATCGGTTTTATATTTGAGACTATTATATAATAAGTGAGACGATTAATTAATAAATAGTAAATGGATAAGCATATTATATTTTCGTAATCATATCAATACGACAAGATTAATTATGTTATTTTATGTTAACTCGAATACATAACATTTGTGTCGTATAATTGTGTCGTGACTCATATTGACATATCTACTGATGAACATTAAAAAATGTACATTTATTAAAAGAAAAATTAATCATTTTACACTTGTAATTTCATTAATCTCTTTTATTTAGCACATTTATGAAATAATGTTTTATATATTTTTATTGTGATTTTTATTTCTTATATAGGTGATTAATAATTTGGATGTATAACTAGAAAAATAGACTTGACATTTGGATTTTGGAGGTCGGGAACATGCAAGGACGTTCTAACCATGTACAATTTCAAAAATTACAACTTTGCACAATTTTCGTATTTTGGCCATAACTTCTAACTCCGATATCGAATTGAGACGATTCTAGTTCCAGATGAAAAAATACTCAATTATCTACAATTTTGTTGTTTACAATATTTTATAGTTATGATAATTTCAATGTCGAAATTGATGAAGAATCCACATATGTTGCATGTAATTTTAATTATTAGGAAAATAAATAAATAAATAAATAAAAAGATGAAATGTCATAATCCACCTTTATATGAATTGTGACAAATATTTGCTACATGATCAACTAAAAAAATCAAAAGTCAAATATAATAATAAATTAATAAAAATTTGTTATTTGTTATTTGTTATTTGTATTTGATTTGCATAGTTGTAATTCATAATTGAAGGATAAGCCATTCCACTATAAAATAAAAGTGTTCACCTCTCATTTTTCTTCATGAAGTGTGTTGTGTATTTTAGTTTTCAAAGTTTTGTTGTAATTTTTTTTTCTTTTAATAATAAAATTATATGTTTTTTTTTAAACATGAGTAGCTAATTTCATTTTGTTGGAGTAAATGGTGAAACTCTAATAAGAAAACATAAATTAATCTTACTTATATTAAAATATATGAATTGTAATCTGAAAACTAACTCTTATATTTGAGGGTGTTTTGATTCACGGTAGACAATCAAATCTTGATTGACACAGTTAATACTTTACCTCAAATAATATGAGAAAGTATTCTAAATCTGAACTAATTATTGACAAACTGTTACTGCCTTTATTTTATATATTGGCATAACAAATGTTATCACCGTACCTGAATGAAATAATTAACTGGTTTATAATAATGATTTATATATTATAAAAAATAAGATTTCTTTATATTTGAAATATTAAGAGTGAATCATTTAAACCAAACACTTAATTTGATAAGATTGTCCAACCCACATATAAGAATATGAAATGATCGTGATTAATATTACTGCTTTGAGTTCCCATTATTGCCATGTGTGTGTATGTTTGTAAATATATAACTTACAATTGTAACAATATCAAGGAATTTGAAGAAACGGAAACTTGAAAGTTGAAAAAAAAAACCTTAATTTTTGACTACGTGCTAATATTTTAACACATTTTTATATTAAAAATCATAAAGGCTCGATTACACAAATTCTAATTATATCTTAAAGCTAAAATAAAACAAGTAATAAAAAACGAAAATCCATAAATTAGGGAAGAACTCGTTAAATTATAAATCAAATCCCAAAACAAATGAATTTAAGGGCAATCAATGGATTGTAAACTCATATACATTCTTTTTCTCTATTAATTTCGAAACAATATTGTGAAACAAGTTATGAGTATATAAATATGACAACATCAAAATTGTACCTCTAGACAATTTGTAAACTATAAGACTCTAAATTATAAAATTGCTACAACCTTCTCCATCGTGCATCTAAATAATTGTTTAAGTTCTCCAAATCATTATATCTCAAATCACCTCGAAAGTATTGCTGGATAAATTGCACACAAGACTCTAATTACCATAATGCACTCTTAATATGCCTGATGTTCATGTACATAATTGTTTAAGCTCTCCGAACCATTATATCTCAAGTTATGGAGATGCATCAAAAGAGCTAGACAATTTGCAAACTACAAGACTCTAAGTTAGAAGATTGCTATTCTGATATCCATAGTGCTCTCAAGATGCCTGTGTAAACAATTGATTCCACCACCGGATGATTCGTTTGTTGTTAAAAAATTGAAACAACAGACCTGGGATAATAACAGTGAGAGGTTAATAATAGCTATGTAGGAAAATCCGAATTTATAAAAATTCGGATTAAATATCTCGATATAAGAAAATTTACGAGCCATAAATGTCATCTTTTTTAGTAATCTTCATGATCCTTGATATTGTAATTGATCTCACAAACATCATAATAATATACTAATTGCATACTCTAAAGAAATTATTATCTTACTTGTAATAAGATAATTTTGTTTTGAGTGAAACGGATGTTGAATTTGAACTTGAACTTCTTGTTCTTGTGAAGGCATAAGCCAAGAGAAGTATTGGCTGAAACTGAAGTATTGAATCTGATCCATATGATCAGATACAGCAAGAACAAGATTTTATGAAATGATTTATCAATAAATGGATGTGTATGGAAAAGAAATTGAAGAGGGGAGGGAAAGTTTGTAAATTTTGACCAATAAATTAGAAACCAACGCCAAGGGGATGAAATGATGATGAAGGTGACATTGATTGTCTGTTACTTTATTCTTATCTTTTGAATTTGAAGGATTTAAAGAAAAATATTTGATCTCGAGATTAATGTGAACAAGATATTTTTTTAAAAAATAAATATCATATTGGTCTTGAGATTGATGTTATTAAAGTTAAAAAAAATACAAATGTCAGAAAGATTCCTCTTTACCTGGCACGTATTGATTCTATGATTATGAATGACCCACGTATAATAAATACCCTTATTTTCTCAAAACCCTAAATCTCTCAATATCTGTATCATTTTCTCAACCGCTGGCAGCAGAATTTGTGATTTCTTTTTTTCTTTTTTTCTTTTTTTTTTTAAAAAAAAAAAAAAAAAAAAAAACCCTCCCCACAATAATTTATTTAATCGTGTCTGGTTTGTATTAAATTTAAATAAACAAATATATAATTCTTTTAATAATTATATCAAAATTATTACATACAAACACACCTGTTTAATAAATAAATTGACATGACAAAACATATTGACATGATTGTAATAAATCAATTTTATATTTGAGACTATTATATGATAAGTCAGACGATTAATTAATAGATAGTAAATAGATAAGTATGTAATATTTTAGTAATCATATCAATACGACACAATTAATTGTGTTAATTTATATCAACTCGAATGCATAATATTTGTATCGTATAATCGTATCGTGACTCATATAGACATATCTACTCAAGTTCTAATATATTAACTTCATGGAAGATTACAAATTTGCAATAACTTTTAAAAAGATATTTTTAAATCTTTTGAAATTAATGGACGTTACATATTCGATGAAATGCTTATATATCATGATTGAGTATATATGTTGTGTTTTATGAAGTTTTTGACATGCACAATTTCCTACCATAGGGACATATTCTTCAATTTTTTTTTTTAAATATCAGAAAAATCCACCTTATTTATATATGAATATGTGAATAAATTGATGATACCACATACTCTTACAAGATGATACACAAGACCTGAACATAAGAGCGACACTATTAAGAGGTCACCAAAAAAAACTTTAAAGATCATAAGAAAAAAGAAAAATAGAAAAAAAACACAAAGTTAAAAGTCAAGAATTTTTATTTATTTATTTTAGATTTCATAATTCTAGACTTCTAGTCATGGCCCAAGAAATTAATGTGGTCGTTGGGGACAGAAAATGGAAGACCCAAAGAGGCAAGAGCAAGATAAAGAGGACTCATATTAATTTCCTTTATAAATAATTTTAAAACTTAAAAAGATTTGATGAATTAGTCAATATGGAAAATATTAATAATTTAGAAATTTTTTACTCAAATCTCATCATATTCCATTATCTTTTTTACCTTATAAATTAGTCAGTACAAAATGATTATTGTTATTGATTAATTTCTATGAATGCCCCACATAATAAATAACTTTATTTTCAAACTTCTCACTTTAATAATTAAAAATCTTATTTTATTCCCAAAATACCCTTTTATTTTCTCAAAACCCTAACTCGCTCATATCTCTCATACATCTCTATCATTTTCTCAACCGGAGCGGCGCAACAGAATTTGTGATTTCTTAAAGAACAATAATTTGACTCTAATACATATTTCTCAACCGATCTCTTTTGTAAGAGAGCCCAATTTCCTCTTCAAAATAGAGTTGATAATTCGTGTAATCATGTCTTATTCATATTAAAATTTAATAATCACATGTATGATTCGTTTAATAATAATATCAAAATTATCAAATATAAACATAATCCATTTAATTTAACATGTTGACATGATAAAATACGTTGACATGATTGTAAACAGATCAGTTTCGTATTTGAGACTATTACATGACAAGTGACACGGTTAATTAATAGATAGTAAGTGAATAAATATGAAATATTTTGTAATCATGTCAATACGAGACACGATTAATTGTGTTAATTTATGTCAACTCGAATATAGAATATTTGTGTCATGTAATCGTATCGTGACTCATATTGACATATCTACTCAAGTTCAAATATATAAACTCCATAGAAGATTACAAGTTTGTTTGGTATTATGGTTTGACCTATGATGAGATAACAAAATTTTTGGGTCAAAACACAGTTTTTAAGTGTTTAATTAATTGATTTTTTCAAAAATTGAGTTTTGCAAAAGCTAATTTTTTTTAGCTTTTCTCTACCATCAAAATATTATAAAAGCGCACCATAATTATTTTTTTTTTTAATTATAAATCAAATTTCATAACACCGTTTATAAACCCTCGTTTGTTTACCATACTTTTCTAATCTCAACATCAAACAGAGCCTACAAGTTTGTATTAACTTATAAAAAATTTTAAGTCTTTTGAAAAATGTCATGTTACACGTTCGATGAAATTCAAGTAATGTTAAGTGAGTTGGTAAAGGGACTTACGTGGAGTCGACGAGGCCGCATCAGTCATTATACCTAAACCTCTGCTATTATCAACTTGTCACATCCTGATATTTCCATGCATGTGATGGGCTGATGACAACTTAACCATTACCTGAACCTCCATCGAATCCATTATTAATTTCTCCACTAATTGCTCCACTAATTGCTATCATGTTTGGTGAGAGTTTGACTATTTTTATTATTTATTTTACTTTTAAAATGACTTTAATAATTACACCTAACACACTTCCGGATGTTTCATCAATTTCGGTCATGAAATCTTCAAAATTCGAAATTATTTTGTTCTTCAAAGATATAGATCTTTGAGTTTTCTTTAATCTCGAACTTGAATCCACTCAATCCGATATCGGAGTAAGAAGTTATGCCCAAAATACGACAGTTGCCTAAAATTGGAATTTCCGAAACCGCACTTCGTTAGAACGCTCTTTCAAGTTTTCAATCTCCAAAATTAATATGTCAAGTCCAATTTTTACCCTTATTTGACCCACATTTCGTCCTAAATGATTTCATTGAGTCCCAATATTATTTTATCTGCAAAATAAACTAAAACACATCAAAACGTTCATCAACCCGAGAAACTAAACAAAATATTAAGTAAAATGACGGTAAATATTAATATATTTTCCGCTCATCAGTAATCACATGCATTGATTACTATGTAATCACTTGTATTTGGATGCATAATGACTTTCTGTAACCTTTCCAAAAATGTTATCATCATAGGTGTATCATATATTCCCCCATTAACATTTTCTAATTTATTGTTATTTAACAGCATTATATATATATACACACACACCTAAAATAAAACAAGTAATAAAAAATGAAAATCCATAAATTAGGAAAGAACTCGTTAAATTATAAATCAAAACCCAAAATAAATGAATTTAAGGACAATCAATGGATTGTAAACTCATATACATTCTTTTTCTCTGTTAATTTCGAAACAATATCTTGAAACAAGTTATGAGTTATCCAAACCATTATATCTCAATTCACCTCGAAAATGGCGCCGGATAAATTGCACACAAGACTCTAAATAAGATCTAAATTAGAAGGTTATGGTTCTGTTTACCATAATGCACTCCTGATGTTCATGTATATAATTGTTTAAGTTCTCCGAATCTTTATATCTCAAATTATGGACATGCATCAAAAGAGCTAGACAATTTACAAACTACAAGACTTTAAGTTAGAAGATTGTTATTCTGATATCCATATTGCTCTCAAGATGTCTGTGTATACAATTGATTCCATCACCGGATGGTTCCTGACTATCATCTGGTTGTACGAGTTGTTCTGTGTTGATCCTATTCATATTATCCCTACATTTTTGAGCAATTATACTTGACAACTTCCAATAAGAGGAAAGCTCCGCGGAAAGTCAACCTGTTTTAAACCATAATATTAGGCAAACTGGGACAGGCGCTCTAGTGTAAAAAGCTATTATTTGTTAAAAAATTGAAACAACAGACCTGTGATAATAACATTGAGAGGTTAATAACAGTTATGTAGGAAAATCCGAATTTATAAAAATTCGGATTAAATATCTCGGTATAAGAAAATTTACAAGCAATAAATGTCATCTTTTTTAGTAATCTTCGTGATCCTTGATATTGTAAAGAAATATTATCTTACCTGTAATAAGATAATTTTGTTTTGAGTGAAACGGATGTTGAATTTGAACTTGAACTTCTTGTTCTTGTGGAGGCATAAGCCAAGAGAAGTATTGGCTGAAACTGAAGTATTGAATCTGATCCATATGATCAGATACAGCAAGGACAAGATTTTATGAAATGATTTATCAATAAATGGATGTGTATGGAAAAGAAATTGAAGTGGGGAGGGAGAGCTTGTTAATTTTGACCTAGAAATTAGAAACCAACAACAAGGGGATGAAATGATGATGAAGGTGACATTGATTGTCTGTTACTTTATTCTTTTATCTTTTGAATTGAAGGATTTAAACAAAAATATTTGATCTCCAGATTGATGCGAACAATACTATTTAAAAAAAAATAAATATCATATTGGTCTTGAGATTGATGTTATTAAAGTTAAAAAAAAATACAAATGTCAGAAAGATTCATCTTTAGCTGGCACGTATTGACTAAATATTGTTAACGTGGAAGTCCATGCTCCATTGGTTATAGTGGTGGGTGGGCAAGGACTGTCTTTCTTGAAAAAAACAAATGTAAAATTTCTATAAATGCTAGGGGTGTCAAAACGAATCAACGAATTGAATTTGTATCGAATCCTAAATGAATTGAATCAAAATGTGATGGATTCGTATTCGATTCGATTATTAAACGAATCCTAATATCAGGATTCGTATTCGATTCGTTTATTAAACGAATCGAATACGAATATTCATTTATTCGTTTAGTCAATGATATTATGTAATAAAATAATTTACCACACTATATTTTTACATTAAATCTTCATAAATATATACATATGAAATATGTAATTAATATATTTACTGAAAATATCTCACCAAATATCGAAAATATTACTTTTTCTATGATAATTAGCTATACTTTCTCGAAATTTAATTGAAAATTAACAAGAACTAGTAAATAAAAATAATAAAACGAATCCTAAACGAATCAATGAGCTTAAATTCATATTCGATTCGTTTAATAAACGAATCGAATCGAATAGACCCATTTATTAAACGAATCCATTTTTTAAAACCCGTATTCGCTTTAAAGCGAATCGAATCGAACAAATAAACGAATCCTAACCCAAATTGCCACCCCTAATAAATGCCCACATATAATAAATACCCTTATTTTCTTAAAACCCTAAATCTCTCAATAATTTATTTAATCGTGTCTTGTTTGTATTAAATTTAAATAAACACGCATATAATTCGTTTAATAATTATATCAAAATTCGTTTAATAAATAAACACATATGTATTTTTTGTTTTAAGTGGTTTATATATCATGATTTGAGTATTTATGTGGTGTTTTATGAAGTTTTTGAAGGTTGAGTTGTCTTGAATATGAATTTCGATAGTATTTAAAATGAGTCAAGGTTGTCGAAAATGGCTCTAGGTCACTTCGAGGACTGCAACAGTTGTGGTCGCGCCCATGCTGAAATCGGTCTATCACTCTAGGTCGAGTCGCTCAAAATGATAGGCACAATTTCCTACCACAGTGGCATATTCTTTTTTCTTTGAAATATCGGAGAAATCTACATCATTTATATAAATATGTGGATAAATCGATATTGTCCTAAATTCTTATAAGATACTACATAAAATTTGAACAAAAGAGTGACACTACTAAGAGATTACCAGAAAAAGTAAAAACGCAAAGTTAAAGTCGAATTTTTATTTATTTATCATAAAAAAATAATAATATATAAATAACGCAAAGTTAAAGTCAAGAATTTTTATTTATTTATTTTAGATTTCATAATTCTAGACTTCTAGTCATGGCCAAGAAATTAATGTGGTGGTTGGGGACAAAAATGGAAGACCCAAAGAGCAAGATAAAGAGGACTCATATTAATTTCCTTTATAAATAATTTTAAAACTTAAAAAATTTGATGAATTAGTCAATATGGAAAATATTAATAATTTAGAAAATTTTTACTCAAATCTCATCATATTCCATTATCTTTTTTACCTTATAAATTAGTCAGTACACAATGATTATTGTTATTGATTAATTTCTATGAATGCCTCCACATAATAAATAACTTTATTTTCAAACTTCTCACTTTAATAATTAAAAATCTTATTTTATTCCCAAAATACCCTTTTTTTTCTCAAAACCCTAACTCTCTCAATATCTCTCATACATCTCTATCATTTTCTCAACCGGAGCGGCGCAACAAAATTTGTGATTTCTTAAAGAACAATAATTTGACTCTAATACATATTTCTCAACCGATCTCTTTTGTAACAGAGTCCAATTTCCTCTTCAAATTAGAGTGATAATTCGTGTAATCATGTCTTATCATGTCAATATGTTAAATTAAATGGATTATGTTTATATTTGATAATTTTGATATTATTATTAAACGAATCATACATGTGATTATTAAATTTTAGGGTTATTTACGTTTTACTACTAAAGTTATGATCAAATAACAATTGGGTACTATGAATATTAACATATTACATTTTACTACTAAACTTATAAAAATTTAACATTTTACTACTTTTCCATCCAAACCGTTAGTTGACCGTTAGTTGACCATGACATCATATTGACATCCTAAAGATAAAAGAGTTTAACACACACATTATTATAAATTATAAATATTATAATCAACGGTGGTAATCGTACGGCTGAATATTGGAAATAATGATTTTTGAGTATATCTATTTTATCGTTATACTTTAAAGTATTTTGGTTATTATGAGAATTTTAATTATTAAATTATTTGGTAAATTAAATTCTTTATTTTATTGGGTTATATGGATAATTTAGAGATTGAAGTATTTTTATAAATGTGATTGTTGATTGTATTTCTTTTAGTGTTATATATAAGATTTAGATATGTTTTTTAAAGGGTATAATTATAATTTTCACTTTTATTTTATTTGGAGGATAAAACAGTCTTTTTAAAGGTCAACTGACGGTCAACTAACGGTTTGGATGGAAAAATAGTAAAATGTTAAATTTTTATAAGTTTAGTAGTAAAATGTAATATGTTAATATTCATAGTACCCAATTGTTATTTGATCATAACTTTAGTAGTAAAACGTAAATAACCCTAAAATTTAATAATCACATGTATGATTCGTTTAATAATAATATCAAAATTATCAAATATAAACATAATCCATTTAATTTAACATATTGACATGATAAAATATGTTGACATGATTGTAAACAGATCAGTTTCGTATTTGAGACTATACATGACAAGTGACACGATTAATTAATAGAAAGTAAGTGAATAAATATGTAATATTTTTGTAATCATGTCAATATGAGACACGATTAATTGTGTTAATTTATGTCAACTCGAATATAGAATATTCGTGTCATGTAATCATATCGTGACTCATATTGACATATCTACTCAAGTTCAAATATATAAACTCCATAGAAGATTACAAGTTTGTTTGGTATTATGGTTTGACCTATGATGAGATAACAAAATTATTTTGGGTCAAAACACAGTTTTTAAGTGTTTAATTAATTGATTTTTTCAAAAATTGAGTTTTGCAAAAGCTAATTTTTTTCAGCTTTTCTCCACCATCAAAATATTAAAAAAGTGCACCATAATTATTATTTTTTAATCATAAGTCAAAATTTCATAACACCGTTTATAAACCCCCGTTTGTTCACCATACTTTTCTAATCACAACATCAAACAGAGCCTACAAGTTTGTATTAACTTATAAAAAATTTTAAGTCTTTTGAAATCAATGTCATGTTACACGTTCGATGAAATTCAAGTGATGTTAAGTGAGTTGGTAAAGGGACTTACGTGGAGTCGACGAGGCCGTATCAGTCATTACACCTAAACCTCTGCTATTATCAACTTGTCACATCCTGATATTTCCATGCATGTGATGGGCAGATGATAGCTTAACCATTACCTGAACCTCTGATATACACCGCTAGCTGTACAAAATGTACTGACTCACAATACGCAATTGTATACATAAACATACCATAACCCGAAAACTTATCTAATTCATATTTCAAATTCGTACACATAAAAAATCGACATGTAATTGACATAATACTTGACACATATACAAAGCCTTATAGCCCATCTTGACATCAGCTGACACTATGACTGGGAATGACTGGGCTCGACTCTGAACTGATGCCCAAGGTGTGTAATGACTGCCGCTGGGTCCCGTCTCCTCCAACAATGCTTGAACTTGTGGCCTACAAAACAACTGGAAATTGGGGTGGATTAGGTCTTTTGAAACGCTTGGTGGGTGAATACTGGAGCGCCAATAAATAATCTAAAATGAGATACATTATTAAACTAAAATATAGTATAAGAGAGTATTAAAGTACTGAATCACGACATCATAAATAATAAATTGGGAATCCAATGAGGTAATCAAAATCTGAATACATGACATAAAGATCTGGTACTTAACCTAATTGATAACTGGGTACATGATTGAACATAGCTTTACTATTCCGAGTTGTTGCCCTGAACCTGACCTGAAGCTGTCATAGACTAAATATTATGCTTTCTGACATGGCTTAAACATTGTATGGTGACTTGAGTTTGCATGAACCATACCGAGTTGTCTGAACTGAGAACTAACTGTTGACATCCTAATCTGCTAACGTGGTCTGATCTGATATGATCTTATATGAAACTATATGAATTGAACCTGATTCTGAAATCTACATGACCTATACTGGATCTACCTGAACTGAAAACTGCCTATTGAAAATGACTTAATCTTAACTATCTTCTTCTGGAATTACCTGAACTGAAAGTGCATATGTTGAATCTGACTCTGAATTATCTAAATTTACTTTTTACATGAGTCAGATATGACTATCGAAAAACATGACATGCATTATTGAAGTTGTAATGTAACATGATGTGAATGCATTACTTTTATGAATGTACTTAATTATGAAAGCATAAAATTTATATTTGAAAATCGACAGTAAAATCAATAGTGTTATAAAAACTGCTTCTGAACTCATAAGATATAAATTTGGTTCCTTCTAAAAAATCTATGTGGAAATCTTGATGTGGAAATCTGAAATCTCAAGTAATTGGAAAATCTGTAGAAACCTAAACTCATAAAAATATAAATTAGGTACATTCTAAAAATTTATGTGGAAATCATAGTATGAAAATCTAAAATCTAAAGTAACTGGAGAATCTATAGAAACCTGACACATGGAGGCGTTACGTATCACCGTCCCCCCGTACTTCTAAACTAGTGCATTGGAGCGTTAAATATCGCTGCCCCCAAGTCATTGAACTAGAGTCAAGAGCGCTGATTAATACTATCATCCTGAACCTGAAACTAGGATCTAGAGGCATCATGTAGCAAAGTCCTCCATGGTATTAAAACTACATGTGCACATGGCTGCTGTACATGGTAGAAAACCTGATGCATGAAGGCTTTACGTATTGATGTCCCCCATTACGCCTAAACTAATGCTTTGAGATGTTACGTATCGCCGTCCCCTAAGTCAGTGAACTAAAGTCAGGAGCGTTAATCAATACTGTCATCCTGACCTTGAAGTTAGGATCTAGGGGCGTCATGTAGCATTGTCCCCTAGTCCTGAAACTACATGTGCACATGTCTGTTGTATCTGTCAATTCCAATGATCCGTCAATTCTAAAAGCAAAAGATAAATCATGTCATAATTTTGAAACTTGAAAAATAAGTTTTGAAAACTGACATGATTAATTCATGACTATCTTAGGATATATAGGTCTAATTTGAGAACACAGTTGGTGGAAATGCAGAATTCTTGAATTGCAAGTCTATGGATGAACTGTGAATTATGAAGAACTAAAACTAATTCATGCTGAGACATGGGGCATAGGTGTGAAACATATAGCATAACTGAACTTAAAACTAAAAACTGCATATCTAAGTTGACCTGCCTGAGCTGAACTGACTATCTGAACTAGAATACTGAGTCACTACGGGTTGTCCAAACTGAATCACAGAACTACTACTGGTTGGTTGTACTAGGCTACAATTGGTTGACTAAACTGGGCCACAACTAGTTGACTGAACTATTTAAGTTTTTAATTTAAATTCAAATGCCACTCAAACCATAATACCACCAAATACTTAATCATTAGCTATTATC
>SKCR01023526.1:0-43816 GCA_019454045.1 Zanthoxylum bungeanum
CCTACATCATCAGTTTTGGGGATGCGTCCCAGGTTTGTGACCCACATTGTCAACGTTATCAGGATACGTCCCAGGGTCGAGGCCTCCGTTGTCGGTTATAGTTATCGGGATGCGTCCCAGGATCGTTGGCCCACTGCATCATCAGTTTTGGGGATGCGTCCCAGGGTCGTGACCCACATTGTCAGCGGTATTGGGATGCGTCCCAGGTTCGAGGCCTCCGTTGTCCGTTACAGTTATTGGGATGCGTCCCAAGGTCGAGGACCCACTGTATCAGCAGTTGTAGTTCCGGGATGCGTCCCAGGGTCGAGAACCTACTACATCGTCGGTTGCAGTTAATGGGATGCATCCCAAGGTCGAGGCCCGCTGCATCATCAACTTCGTTCGGAGCAGCAGGCAAGTCAGGTGGCAGTTGGCGAGCCAGGTAAGTGATGAGCGGAAAATATATCAATATTTACCGCCCCTTTAACTTAATATTTTGTTTAGTTTCTCGGGTTTGATGAACGTTTTGATGTGTTTTAGTTTATTTTTCAGATAAAATAATATCGGGTCTCAATGAAATCATTTAGGATGAAATATGGGTCAAATAAGAGCAATTATTGGACAGAACTATCAGAATCCTTCATGGTATGATGAGCCAACATATTTCACAGAACCATCATATTTTCCATCTTATCCACCATCTTCCTTCGATCCTTATCAAGAACCAGAACCAGCCGAGGAAGATCAATTAATTCACATGTTCAAAGAACAAGAAGCTCGATTTGATGCACAAATTCAGAGTAACGCAGAATCCATACAAAGAATGACAGATCAGATCAGACAATTAACAGAAAACCAGAACATCATATCTCAAGAACCAGTTTCAGATGACACTGATGAAGCCTTCGAGTTCCCAGAAATCCACAATGACACCTTAACAGAGGAGGAGGCTGAGCAGTATCAACAACCAGAGGTATCAGTTCAGGAATCCGAACCGACAAAGTCTCGATTTGATTTCTATTATTCAGATTCTGACGAGGATGAAACTGAGCTGTTTGTACCAAATACATCAAAAATTGAGGATAGAATTCTGTATCCTCAAAATGAAGATCTTGGAGTTTCCATTGCTTATATTAATTTTGGAGATTGGAAACTTGAAAGGGCGTTTTGACGAAGTGCAGTTTTGGGAATTCCAGTTTTGCGCATCTGTCGTATTTTGGGCATAACTCTTTATTCAGATATCGGATTGAGCTGATTCAAGTGCCAGATTAAATAAAACTCAAAGATCTACAACTTTGAAAGAGAAAATACTTTCGATTTCTGAATATTTCATGACCAAAATTGATGAACCATCCAGAAGTGTGTGATGTGTAATTATTAAAGTCATTATCAATCATTTTCAAAGCAAAATATAAATTAATAAATAATTAATAAAAATTATCAAATCAACACCAAACAAGATAAGCAATTAGTGGAGCAATTATGGATTTGGTGGAGTAATTAGTGGAGAAATTAATAATGGATTTGGTGGAGAATTTGATGGATGATTTGATATAGGCAAAATTTTGCCTATAAATACCAAGCCATTTCATTTGTAAAATTCATACTTTCTTCTTTGAAATTCCTAATGAATAAATAAGAAGATTGTATCTTGTTTATTTATTTACAGCTTTCAGTAATTAATTTCCGCTTTCGCACTTTCTTTTCTTTACTTTACTTTTTAGTTTTTACTTTCCGCAATTTACTTTTACGCACAAACCTTTTCTTTCTTTACTTTTGCAGTTTTTATTTTTCAAGCAACGAGGAGGTAACTCCCCTTTGCTGGGGTAAAAGGTAAAGCTTTTATTATTGCTATCTAGATTAATCTCCCTTAAATATAAAATATAAACTATTTAAAATCTGACTTAATGAGGATACCGCTATATTGGCCGGTTGGAAATTAATTATAAATTGGTTTTAAACTGACTAAGTATGGATACCGCATATATGGCTGGTTGGTAATTATCACGCAAAGTTAATATATTATATTAAGGGAGATATCTAAAATAGTAGTAATAAAAGTTGATACTCTAACCCCAGCATTTTCTTTTATTGTACTTTTACTTTATTTAATTTCAGTAATTTACTTTTCAGCAATTTAATTTCGGTAATTTACTTTTATTTTTTTTAAATTTTTACTACCCGTAAATATGTGTCGTAACTAAGCCAGTTATCTGGGGTTGTGATGAAATCCAATATCACCGGTTTATAAGGGGTTAAATTATAGTTTGGGTAATATAAAGGTTTATTTATTGAGTTTTAATCTTAATGCTTTTTATTAACTGGCCATTAATAAAATTGAACTGGTAAACTTAAAATGAACTAGACATAGGGATTTTAAGTTTAAGACCTTAGACTCAATAGCCCACGATCTTCCTTGAGGATAGATAACCCTTTAATAGATTTCCTTACATGATAGGAATATACCTGTCGGGCGGAGGTAGCCATAATTGGAACTTAATCTTAATGAATCCAGGTAATTTGGTTGACATAGACACATGGTTCAATTGGGTTAAACTGGGTATTTGTGTCTGACCATCGACAGAGGCTCACACATAATTTAGTGTTCCAGATTAATAAATCAATATATTACCCAACTTTAAGATAACCACTTCATCTTTAAAATGATATTGGAAGAAATCACAACCCTATATAGTTTTTAATATTGAACTTTCTTAAACCTACTTTCGAACAATTTTATTTACTTATTTTTAAATTTAGAATATTCACCTTTTCAAATCTATCAAACAACCTGTTAGATACTAGTAATCATTTGACCTCATAAAATTAATAGCTTAGGTATTAAGTCCTCGTGGGATCGATACTTTTTATACTACTTGAACGATACGTGCGCTTGCGTTATACGTGTGTGTTTACGCCGGTCAAGTTTTTGGCGCCGTTGCCGGGGACTTATTTATCTTTTACTATTAGTTTAGGGGTTAGATACCTTTACTTGTATCTAATTTTCTTTTTACTTATTGTTTTTATTTTCTTGTGTTTCAGGTTTTCAGAAATTTCATGAGACGAACTAGAAGATTTGAACTACGACCGCTTGACCTAGAAATTGAAAGAACCATCAGACAGTTGAGAAGGGAAAGGCGAGAGAAGGCCAAGAAGCTTTAGCCAACATGGAACCTGAACCTTTGGAGGTTGCACCACCAATTCCCATTCGAGACAGAACCATTCCGGTGGTTGACAGACTCATTTCTTGCATTGTACTTTCTCCCTTTCCAGCAAATGCAGGTGACATCAAAACATGCATCCAGATGATTCAGCAGTCAGTTCAGTTTGGGGGGAATGCAACTGAAGATCCTAATGCCCACATCAGCAACTTCCTGGAAGTTTGCGGCAGAAGAAGCAATGAGACTGCGTGTTTTTCCATATTCCTTGAAGGATAGAGCTAAAGCTTGGCTACATTCACTAACAGCAGGTTCTATCACAACTTGGAACACTTTAGCCACCAAATTTCTTGCAAAGTACTTTCCACCAGCCAGAACCGGAAAACTGAGGAATGACATCACATCCTTTGTACAACAAGATTCAGAATCCCTCTACGAAGCTTGGGAAAGGTACAAAGATTTACTCCAGAAATGTCCTCACCATGAGATTCCAAAATGGCTTCAAGTCCAAACATTTTATAATGGACTTTCTGGAATAATGAGAACCACAATCGATGCTGCTGCTGGAGGAGCTTTAATGGCAAAAGGAGAAGATCAAGCCTGGGAACTAATCGAAGAAATGGCCAACAACAATTCCTTGTGGCCAACAGAAAGGAGCATGATCCAAAGAATTGCAGGAATTTATGAAAGTGGAGCCAATACAGCAGTCAACACCAAGCTAGATCAGATATGCAAATTCATGGAGACTCTTACCACTGGATCCACAAGTTCACCATATGGAGGAATACCAGAGTCAAACCAACTTGAAGAAACGGTGAATTTTGTCAACAATTTCAACAGACAAGGGAACAATCTATATTCCAACACCTACAACCCAGGGTGGAGGAATCATCCTAATTTTTCATGGAGCAACAATTCAGGCCAACAGCGGAACTATCTACCACCTGGATTCCAACAACAGAACAAAGGCCAGGAGCAGGCAAATGAACCAGGAATAGCAGAAGTGCTGGCTCAGTTAAAAAAAGTATGATGCTATCTTTCAGAGCCAATCAGCTTCCATCAAAGCACTGGAGAATCAAATTGGACAACTGGCCAATGCTCAGAGTTACAGACCACAAGGTAATCTTCCCAGCAACACAGAACCCAATCCAAGGAACTGAGGGAAGGAGCAATGTCAAGCCATTACTTTGAAAAGCGGTACTGAAATCAATAAAGATGTTGGAATCAAGATGTCCCAAGAAGAAGTTCCAAAAGAAGCTGAACAACAGATGGAGGAAAAAGAGGCAAAGGAAAAAGAAGCAAAGGAAAAAGAACAGATCACTCCACCTCCACCTTTTCCTCAGCGTCTTCAGAAAAACAAACTAGACAAGCAGTTTGCTCGATTCCTGGAGGTTTTCAAAAAGCTGCACATCAACATCCCATTTGCAGAAGCCTTGGAAGAAATGCCCAATTATGTCAAATTCATGAAAGACATTCTTTCACGAAAACAGAGATTGGGAGACTATGAAACAGTAGCATTAACGGAAGAATGCAGCGCCATTATTCAGAGGAAACTTCCCCCGAAGTTGAAAGATCCTGGCAGTTTCACAGTTCCCTGCACCATTGGAGAACATTACATCGGTAAGGCTTTATGTGATTTAAGAGCTAGTGTTAACTTGATGCCTTTTTCTATTTACAGGAACTGCAGATTGGAGAAGCAATGCCTACCTCAGTTTCATTGCAACTTGCTGACCGAACACTTGCATTTCCAAGAGGTGTTGTTGAAGATGTGCTGGTAAAAGTAGACAAACTAATTCTCCCAGCAGATTTCATCATCCTTGACATGGAAGAAGACAAAGAAATACCTATCATTCTTGGGAGACCATTCCTGGCTACAGGTAAAACTGTGATTGATGTGCAAAAAGGAGAACTAACCATGAAAGTGCAGGACCAAGAAGTGACCTTTAATGTTTTCAAAGCCATGAAATTCCCGAGTGATGAAAAGGAAGAAGAATGCTTCAGAGTTGATGTTGTTGATAGTATCATTCAAAATACTGAGCCAAATCCCACAGATACACTTGAAGCTTGCATCACCAACATGACTGACAGTGAGCTAGATGCTGAAATCTTGGAATGTATCAACTACCTTGACAAACCATTCCGATTCAAAGCAACACCACCAGTTGAAAGTTTGGAATTGCCAAAGAAAGATCGAATCAAGCATTCGATTCAAGAACCACCACAGCTGGAGCTGAAGTTACTTCCGAGCCATCTCAGGTATGCATTTCTTGGAAACTCTTCTGAATTACCTGTTATTATTTCTTCTTCACTAACATTGGAGCATGAAGAAAAATTGCTGAGAGTATTACGAGAGCACAAGAAAGCCATTGGCTGGACTATAGCAGACATTCGAGGCATTAGTCCATCATTTTGCATGCACAAAATCTTGATGAACGATGAGTACAAACCCACAGTGGAGCATCAACGGAGACTCAATCCAATCATGAAGGAAGTCATGAAGAAAGAAATCATCAAATGGTTGGATGCTGGCATCATTTACCTCATCTCAGACAGCAGTTGGGTAAGTCTTATGCAGTGTGTACCAAAGAAAGGAGGAATTACTGTGATTAGCAATGAAAAGAATGAGCTAATCCCAACAAGAACATAACTGGATGGAGAGTATGCATGGACTACAGGAAACTGAACAAAGCACGAGAAGAAAGGACCATTTTCCGCTACCATTCATTGACCAGATGTTAGACAGACTGGCAGGACATGAGTTCTATTGCTTTCTGGATGGATATTCAGGGTACAATCAGATTGCCATCGCACCAGAAGACCAGGAGAAAACTACATTTACATGTCCATATGGTACTTTTGCTTTCCGCAGGAAGCCATTTGGATTATGTAATGCCCCTGCCACATTTCAGCGTTGCATGATGGCCATCTTCTCAGACATGCTGGAGTAGAGTATGGAGGTTTTCATGGATGACTTTTCTGTATTGTGAAGATTCTTTTGATCATTGTTTGCAAAATTTGGAACATGTGTTACAAAGGTGCGAAGATACAAACCTGGTACTCAACTGGGAGAAATGCCACTTCATGGTGCAAGAAGGCATTGTTCTTGGACACCGGATCTCACAAAAGGGGATTGAGGTAGACAAAGCAAAGATAGAGACAATTGAAAAACTACCTCCACCAACATCAGTTAAAGGTATTCAAAGTTTTCTTGGACATGCAAGTTTTTACAGGAGATTATCAAAGATTTTTCCAAAATTGCAAAACCTCTATGCAATCTTCTGGAGAAGGATGTGCCTTTCAACTTCACCAAAGAATGCCAAGAAGCTTTTGAAATCTTAAAACAGAGAAGCTGGTATCCGCCCCTATCATTGTAGCACCAGACTGGACCCTTCCATTTGAAGTGATGTGCGATGCTAGTGATTTTGCTGTAGGTGCAGTTTTGGGACAACGCAAAGCAAAGATTTTTCACACAATTTACTACTCCAGCAGAACTCTAAATGAAGCTCAACTCAACTACACAACCACTCTTTTGAAAAATTCTGCTCTTATCTGTTGGGTCCCAAAGTGGTGGTCTACACAAATCATTCAGCAATCAAATATCTGATCACGAAGAAAGATGCCAAACCCAGATTGATCCGTTGGATACTTCTTCTGCAAGAATTTGACGTGGAGATTCGAGATAGGAAAGGGACAGAGAATCAGGTGGCAGATCATCTATCGAGGCTCGAGAATAGAAACACAGCTGACAAAGATCTGTCAATCAAAGAAACTTTTCCAGATGAACAGCTGTTTGCCATGAAACAACATGAAGTCCCTTGGTATGCTGACTATGTCAACTACATTGTGTCAGGAAAATGACCGTTGGAATGGACAACTCAGCAACGGAAGAAGTTCTTCAAAGAAGTCAAGCACTATGTCTGGGATGAGCCATACCTGTTCAAACGGTGTGCTGATCAACTACTGAGATGATGTGTTCCACATGAGGAAATCAACAGTGTTTTGCAGCACTGTCATTCATCACCATATGTCGGACACTTCAGCGGAAATAAAACTGCAGCCAAAGTCCTACAATCATGTTTGTTCTGGCCCACTCTTTTTAAAGATGCTTATCTTTTTGCTTTTCAATGTGACAGGTACCAGAGAATGGGAAATATTTCCAGGAGAAACGAAGGACCGTTGCAAAACATTCTAGAAGTGGAAATATTCGATGTATGGGGTATTGATTTCATGAGACCCTTTGTTCCATCATTCGGAAACCTGTACATCCTGGTTGCTGTAGACTACGTCTCCAAATGGGTCGAAGCAATTGCACTGCCATCCAATGATTCAAAAGTCGTGATCAAATTCCTGAAAAAGAATATTTTCACTCGGTTCGGAACACCTCATGCAATCATCAGTGATGGTGGCTCTCATTTCTGCAACAGATACTTCGATGCACTCCTATCCAAATACGGAGTTACTCACAAGGTTGCCACAGCTTACCATCCACAGTCAAATGGACAGGTTGAGGTTTCAAACAGGGAAATCAAAAGAATCCTAGAAAGAACTGTTGGATCAACAAGGAGAGACTGGTCAACAAAACTAGATGATGCATTATGGGCCTACAGGACAGCTTACAAGACACCCATTGGTATGTCTCCATATCGATTGGTGTTTGGGAAAGCGTGTCATCTGCCAGTTGAGCTTGAGCACAAGGCGTACTGGGCACTGAAGAAGTTGAATCTTGATTCACAAGCTGCAGGGGAGAAACGACTTCACCAACTCAACGAATTGGAGGAATTTCGCTTACAGGCTTATGAGAATGCCAAATTGTACAAGGAAAAGACCAAAAAATGGCATGACCGAAAAATAGTTCACAGACAGTTGGAACCAAGGCAGCAGGTGTTGTTGTACAACTCGAGGTTGAAACTTTTCCCTGGAAAGTTGAAATCTAGGTGGTCAGGTCCATTTGTGATCACTCAGGTTTTACCTTATGGAGCTGTTGAGTTACTGGATCCCAATACCAACAACACATTCAAGGTTAACAGTCAGCATGTCAAACACTACTGGGGAGAATCATTTGAGCGACAAAAAGAAAGTGTCACACTTTCAGATCCAGCCTAACGTTCGAGAAGTAAAAGTCTAGCTGACGACTTTAAACTTAGCGCTCGCAGGGAGGCAACCCATGCAATTTGTGTATATATTGTGATTTGGTGTGATTTAATTTTGTGTGTTTAGTTTTTGCAGATTAAGTCATTTCAAGATGGAAGAAGCTCTCGCAAATCTTCACAAGTAATTTCCTTCTCTCCCTCAAAAATCTCTGATGAAAGTCTACAAAGCTCGCTTGGAACGAATGAGGTTACTGACAATTCACGGTGTTCCTAATGACATTCGTTGGGTAATTGAAGCATGGGTCCGATTGGTAGGTGAGTCTTCTGACTCTTTTATTTCACATCTGCCTGGTTTTGGAAGAAACACCTATGCAAAGAAACGTAGAGCTAAACAAATGGGTGTTTGTTACAAATGTGCACGATGGAATTGCAATACTCGTTGTCGTTCTTTAGGAATGGTGTCTGATAATCGCAAAGACAAAATTAAATTCATTAGGGATGGCTTGAGTAAGGAGTCTTTAGATGATATATCTTCAACTATTGAGACGCATCCCAGTGGATATGTTCACATAGCCTTTCGCAAATTACATACACAATTTCAAAAAGAAAGACAACAGTTAAGTCTCGGGAATCTGACTCAAAAAGACCCTGTTGCCAATTTATAAGAAAATTGGATGGGAAGCTTGTCCCTGACGCATAGACGTCGATCAAGCCGCTACTTTCTTGTAAATATTATATCTCTTTGTCTTTTCCTAATAATTGTAATTTGTTTTGTTGTTTTCTTTTATTTTCTCCGACAGGATCCAGACCTTTTTGACTATCACGATTTGTTTAACTAATAATTGTCATTTGGCAGGTACTAGTGCTATTATTTTACTCACCCTTTTCAGGTATTATAAATTCAACTCATCATTGCACTTTTGAAGACATCCAGAGTAAAACATGGTAGCCACTTCAAGAAGACGAGTTGAAAACATCTGTGTGTTTGGTAGTAGTGTTGGTACTAAACCACAATACGTAGAAGCAGCACATGAATTGGGTCGAGTCTTAGCTGCAAGGAATATGCACTTAATATATGGCGGAGGCAATCTCGGACTTATGGGGATCGTTTCAAAGGCAGTACAGGAAGGAGGCAGTCACGTTTTGGGAATCATCCCAAAACCCTTGGCAGAGGCAAATCTTATTGGATCATCAAACGGAGAGGAACTGATCGTTCCAGGTATGTCTGAACGACTGGTAGAAATGATTAACCGTGCTGATGCTTTTATTGCTTTGCCAGGTGGCTTGGGAACCTTGGAGGAAATTTTTATAGTACTATCTTCGGCGAACCTGAACATACACCAGAAACCAATTGGACTGCTGTGGGACACGAAAACTGGGCGACGCATGCTGTCCCGGGCTCGCGGCCCGGTCGGGAGTACGGAGTAGCCACGGGGGACTAAACCGGAGAATAATGGAGTCGCCACCCGGTGTGACGAGGGAAGGGAAAATGAGATTTAAGGCCGCACTCACCCCTCGCAAGGGAAGACCTCAAACCGTTGGGTTCGGAATGGTCCCTTACTCATGTCACTTGTAATGAAAGGATTTATATAATAATTTAAACAAGCTGAAGTAACACTTATTTCTAAGGGTATCATGCTTCTAAATTCACATTTATAAGATAAATATACGCCTAAACATACATGTATTTCACATATAAGATTGCATGCTTAGAAGTACATTAAATCAACAAACAGACAATTTCATTGGCATGTTGTATTCATGAAAACGCAAGCACATACTAACCACACAAGCACACATAAAGGCGAATCAAATGATGGTGAACATGTGATTTCATAGACATACCATAAACAAATAGCCATTATATTTCCATGCACAAATAAAAGGGTCGACTAAGTACATAATGCAAAAAGACGCTTAGGGATGCAATTAGGCATTAAAGTGAGCATGCTATGACATGGTGCAAAAGAAGATAGATATAGGCATAGACGCACATATGATGAAAATGACTCAATTCAGTGTGTTCGCGTTCGTGTAGCGTTCGTAAACGCGTTCGAACGGTAAACAGAAGGTTCGCGTTCGTATGGCGTTTGATAACGCGTTCGAACGAGACCAGACAGAAAACATGCGTTCGTGCGGCGTTCTGAAACGCGTTCGAACGGGGATCAGCAGTGACCTCCAAAATGCAGCAAACAACACGACACATACATGGACGGATGAGTATATGACATGTAGTAAACAATAACGGATTAAAGGGCGCGGCAAATCATTGTAGCAAAGGTAGCTTTCAAGCATTTTCACCCCTCAAAGTGGAGGACCCTTAATCTCACTTGATAAGCCCATGCGCAATGCAATATGATGCATGAATTTTCAAAAAGACGTTATGAAGCGAATAACTAAATAAAAGAGGCGCGACGAAGTACTGCCCTAAAGGTGGCCTTTTGGGGCTCTTTGTCTCTCAAAGAGAGGACCTTTAGACCAACATACTAAGCCCATGCGCGTCACATCACAATACATGAAATAAAGACAATAAAAGTGTGGGACTTCGTATGCCCAATTGAACGTACATTCAACCCAAACACACTTCGTCCGGCGCGGCGAAGTAGTGTCACAAAGGTGGCCTTTTAGGCTCTTCATCTCTCAAAGAGAGGACCTTTGGACTAACTCACTAAGCCCATGCGCTCAATCGCATCATACATACAAAAATAAAGACAATCATATCAAACTTAGTATGTCCGATTGAACGTATTTTGCATTCAACCGAACACACATCAATCGATGCGGCGAAGTATCGTGGTGAAGGATTTGACCCCTCCAATTAGGGGACCTTACATCGCACTTACTAAGCCCATGCACTCGATTGCATCATACATAAACACGTAACATGCGGAATTCAAATGACAGAAAAATAAATAAACCAAAGCATTCAAAACAAACAAGTGTTATTTATTCAAGTGGTACGTGGAGTTGTATCCTGAGTGCAGATCATACTACCGTCCATTCGGAATCGGCTATGAAATTTACGTCCGGGTTTCCATCCTATATACCACGAGAGACAACACTTTTTCATTCATCCAATACCCAAGACACTCATCATACACAAACAAGATTCAACAAACAGTTAAAATACGACTGAAATAAATAACGAAGATAAATAAAGAAGTGTGTGTGAAAAGTACCCTCAGGTCTAACCTTTTAAGTTGTCTTCGGACTTGCGTTTCACGGAGATCGGAAGGGATAAAAGCTCCTTACTCTTCCGGTTCACTAGCTTAACGTCTCAACTTGCTGTTCCATTATTTTCCTCGCTGTTTTGACCTCGTTTTGCTGCTGTTTGGGTGGTATTTCTGCTCACTGTTTCAGCTCACTGTTTTAGTGTTTTAGGCTACTGTTTTTGATGTTTTTAAAGGCTTTAAGTGCAGATTTTTCTTTGTGTTTCTTAAGGATTAAAAGTGCAGTTTATTTATGCAGTTTTTTAGTGTTTTAGGGGCTGTTTTGGGATGATTTTGCTGCTGTTTTGGTGGTTAAATGGTGCAGTTTTTTATGTTAAAATAGTGCAGTTTTTATGTTACTGTTTTTGGGATTTTGGGGACTGTTTTGGGAGGATTTTTGCTGCTGTTCTAAGGTGATTTGGGCTGCTGTTTTAAGGTGATTTAGGGGGTGTTTAGGCGTGTTTTAGAGGGGTGCAGGGGCTGGTTTCAGTGGCTTAAGGAAGGCTTGTATTTTCGGCTTAAGGAAGGGTTGAGGAGGGTGGTGTGTTTGGTTATGGAGTGGAGGAGATGAAGAGAATATTTTGTTGCTTCTTGCTTGAAATGGGCGTCAATTGGGAAGACTTTTCTTTTGTGTGTGTATGCGTGAACTAGAGGAGGAGGAGAGGCTTGGTGAAGGGTGGTTTATATAGAGAAGAGTTAGGGTTGACAAGGGAAGGGATTTTGCATTCAATTTAAGATTTCCAAGAAAGGTATACACAAGATTGAGGGGGGACAAGGTTAATTCAAATTAGGAAGTTACAATATTTGATTTGTATTGTTTAGGCATGATATTTGTTAAGTTAGGCATCTAATATTTTTAATTGGTTAAGATTGATTTTAATTAGGTATATTATCTTTTTAATTTAGGTGTATAACATATTTAATTGGTTTAATTTAGGTATATGTTTATTTTATGTTTGGTAAATATTTTAATTATTATTTTATTTAATTACATTATCTAATTAATATTTATTTGATTTAATTTGGGTGTGTATTATGTGAAGTTGGCGCCAAAAGAGAGGAGTGGGCCTTGGTTGGGGCGTGTGGGCCTTGGTTGGTGTTAGACTAAATTTGTGTTGAATCTTAAATTAATTTAATTTGTGACATGCATTTTAAAGGTTTCAATTTGGATTGGGCTTGGATGTGGGGTCTTGGGCCTTGCATAATTTTCTAAACAGCAATCAAACAGGTTACTCGAGGCTAAACTAGTGAACTTAATCCGTCAACGAGTCAATTCTTGACTCTTCCCTTCCGATGTCCGTTTCCCGCGGTTTCCGCAACTTAAGAGGTAGTTGTCTCCAAATAAGACTCATCCTCAGGTTTCACATGCAAAAATGCAATGCCTACAGTCGCCCCCACTTTGATGGGACTTGTGCAGTGTGTGACAGTGACAATCCTATCAAAGTACATGCAATGCATTTTCACTTACCTGACTCGCCAGCTGTCACCTGGTCCACCTATTGTGTTGAGTTGATGTGGGCCTCGACCCTTGGATTCATTCCCAGATTTCTTATTCATTCTTCTGGATTCGTTCCAAACTTTCAGATTATTCTTATGGATTCCTTCCGTATTCTGAGATTCATTCTCTGGATTCCTTCCAAATTCTGAGATTCATTCTCTGGATTCCTTCCAAATTCTGAGATTCCTTCTCTGGATTCCTTCCACATTCTGAGATTCATTCCCGGATTCATTCCAAAACTGAGATTCATTCCCGGATTCGTTCCAAACTCTGATGATGTGGGCCTCGACCCTAGGATTCATTCCTGGATTCATTCCATAACTCTGACGACGTGGGCCTCGGCCCTAGGATTCATTCCCGGATTCATTCCTGGATTCATTCCATAATTCTGACGACGTGGGCCTCGGCCCTAGGATTCGTTCCCAATATTTGATGATGTGGGCCTCGGCCCTAGGATTCATCCCCAAAACTGATACTGACGTGGGTGTCAACCCATACTGATACTGATGTGGGCCTCGCCCCCAGACTGATATTGTACTGTCGCTGCTTTTGGTTGACTTGCATTTGACGCTTTCTCTTTTTCGTTGTTGAAACCTGTGATTTACAAAGCAAAACAAACACCAAAAAGAATGCCAAAATACGTTACGTGTATGCATGCATGGATGAAGTTCATATTCCGTTGGGTTAGGTTTTCTATCAATTCTCTTGATGACTGCTTAGTCTTCTCTTTCTTATGCAAAGAACTACTTCATTCTATCTTCGTTGACTGGCTCGATGTACTCATTCCTTTCCAAGTTTGACAATCTCACTGTCCTCATTTCCCAATTTCTGAACGGCTAACTTATCCTTTCTGCTTGCTTTTTCTGAGGATCCCCCGTGTTCTGAGCATCTTAATACCAAGATTGAATGCTTTTGTCACATGCACTCATGTTGCAAGTTGAGAAGTGGAGATTCAGGCAAGTAGCGACGAAATGAACTTCTTTATTATTGTTGAGAAAAGGTCCGAACAAGCAAACAAAATCAATGTCTTATTAAAAATGCAAGATAAACTTGGGGAAACACGCAGTGCCTTCTTCCTCAGCCTATGGTTCTTCATCATTGTCCTCCCTTATCCCAATGAATGAAGCTGAGTGGTTGAGAGCCTGTAGGACAAGGGTTTCGGGTAGGCCAGAGTTGATCATGTAGTTAGGTAGGGGATTTCTGTGTGCATTAGGTTGTTCTCTTTCTGGGTCAGGTATTTTGTGGGTGTCAATGAGGTCTTGGATCTCATGCCTAAGGCGGGGGCAATTGTCAGTTTCGTGACCCTTTTGTTGGTGGAAGTAACATAATAAGTTTAAGTCAAGGTAGTGGGGTACAGGGCTTGGAAGTGGTTTAGGTTCCAAGGGTTTCAGGAGTCCTTGCATCTTCAACTTTTCAAACACCTTCGATAGAGGCCTGCCAAGGTTGGAAAATCGCCTATTTCTGATGGCGGCAACCTCGGCAGTAGTGGGCGTGTCTCAAAATGCCCCCAAAATTCCTCTTATTCTGGCCATAAAACTTCCGGTTCTCGGCCTCCTCTTCTTCAATGTCCATGACAGTTTCCTTTAGCTGTCAGATATTCGTAATCATTGAAGTCATCCTCCTCAACTTGCCATAAATCGAGGGCTTGGTGCCCTTAATGATCATTTTAATCTGGTCCTTCTCAGAGGGCCGAGTCTGCATCTTCAGAAGCTGGCTTCTCCAGCGGTCTACATACTCCTTGAAGCTTTCTTCTGGCTTCTGCTTAGTGTTCTCCAAATCACGAAGTGACAAATCAATCTCTAAGTCTGTAACATATTGCTTCAGAAAAGCATCAGCTAGTTCCCTCCAATCTTCCTTAACCTTTTTCTCAAGGCTATGATACCAAACCACAGGAGCCCCCTCGAGTGACATCCCAAACATCTTTTGGACTTGGCGCTGTGATAGGCCCACTGAACTCATGACGAGACATATTGCTGTAGATGGACTCTCGGGTCTCCATTCCCATTAAACTTGGCCATGTCGGGCATTCTGAACTGAGCAGGCAACTGTTCCTCAAAGGTCATCGCCTCATAGTCTAGTAAGTCTTCATCCTTACCCTTCATCTTACGGGTAACAGACTACCTGGTCACGGAGTTTCTGCAATTCTGCCTGAGACCCAACTGTTCTCCCAGTGGCATAATCAGCCATATCATCATCAAAAGTGGGGATGTCATCCCCAATCCATTCGGAGTCTCCTCACGTCTTACATTCTCAGAGTTTCCCCCAGCACGGGGCACAGCCATATTTGTCATGGCAACAGTCAAGGCTTGCAACTGTTCGGTAATCTTGGCCAAACCATTTTCCAACTGATCTATCGGGATACCTCATTATCGGATGTACTCATGTCTGTTACCGGTCTTTTGGTGAGTCTTCCCTCTTCCCTAACCCAACGGGAGTCTATGATGGCTTTTAGAACACAAGGGTTAGCATGATGTATGTATGCATGAGGTGCGTGAGATGCATGTAACATATATAACATACTAAATCAATTAAAATTTTCACACAAATCGGCCTGTTATCATTTTAGAAGCTTTCGGGCTAATCGTCATATGAGTGAACTCATCCCAGTTTAAATGGCCCAACAAGTTCACGTCTCATGGCAAGGAGCCCAACTAAATCCAAATGGTAACATTCCGAACACAAGCACAAGGTGGCTCATCAACACTTAGAAGCCTTCGGCCCAATTGTCATAAAATACGTTCTTGTCCCAGTTTAAATGGCCCAACAAGCCCATATCTTATGACAAATAGTCCAAATGAATCCAAACGATGATGTTCCCAAACACAAGCATAAAAAGAGATAATGCAAACATAACATAACAATTTTTACATAATGGCCCATCAACATTTCAGAAGCTTTGGGCCTAATAGTCATACGGTACGAACTTGCCCCAGTTTAAATGGCCCAACAAGCCCGCATTTCTGACAATAGTCCAACTGCATCCAAATGAGGATGGTCCACAAGCACAAACTCAAGGAAATAATTGTTACTTTAACCATACAAACCGGTCTATGGGTGGGTTAGCAAGAGTATAGACAAAGGCTCTCACCGGCGAAGGATGGCCCACAACTAGGTCTCCCCATTCAAGGGTTCAAGCAACCAAGTGAGCGCCCCTTTTTTTATACACTAAGGTACGTGCCAATGAGCTATGGTGTGTGACGGACTGTCAAATGGATTTCCCGTTGTAGATTCCCCAGAGGGAAGGTGGAGCGAGGCTCACTTAAATACCCAAGCCTCTTAGGCTCTTATCGCTTGGTGTCAGGAATAAACAACGAGTCCTCCAAATTAGTCCATCACAATAGGCTACGAGTAGATGGCTATCTAGGTGCCTTCACAGCTTTTCCTTCTAGAAAGGTAGTGAGTGAAGGAAGACACCAAACCATTACCTAGCCTCAAAATGCCTTTGATTAAACTCCATTTCATCCACTATAGACACGGTCAATTAGAACATAAATCCAAACATTACAAGATAATATTTCGGGGCCGATTCTCTATCCCCAGTGGAGTCGCCAGACTGTGGGACACAGAAACTGGGCGACGCATGCTGTCCCGGGCTCGCGGCCGGTCGGGAGTACGGAGTAGCCACGGGGGACTAAACCGGAGAATAATGGAGTCGCCACCCGGTGTGAACCGGGAAATGAGATTTAAGGCCGCACTCACCCCTCGCAAGGGAAGACCTCAAACCGTTGGGTTCGGAATGGTCCCTTACTCATGTCACTTGTAATGAAAGGATTTATATAATAATTTAAACAAGCTGAAGTAACACTTATTTCTAAGGGTATCATGCTTCTAAATTCACATTTATAAGATAAAATATGCGCCTAAACATACATGTATTTCACATATAAGATTGCATGCTTAGAAGTACATTAAATCAACAAACAGACAATTTCATTGGCATGTTGTATTCATGAAAACGCAAGCACATACTAACCACACAAGCACACATAAAGGCGAATCAAATGATGGTGAACATGTGATTTCATAGACATACCATAAACAAATAGCCATTATATTTCCATGCACAAATAAAAGGGTCGACTAAGTACATAATGCAAAAAGACGCTTAGGGATGCAATTAGGCATTAAAGTGAGCATGCTATGACATGGTGCAAAAGAAGATAGATATAGGCATAGACGCACATATGATGAAAATGACTCAATTCAGTGTGTTCGCGTTCGTGTAGCGTTCGTAAACGCGTTCGAACGGTAAACAGAAGGTTCGCGTTCGTATGGCGTTTGATAACGCGTTCGAACGAGACCAGACAGAAAACATGCGTTCGTGCGGCGTTCTGAAACGCGTTCGAACGGGGATCAGCAGTGACCTCCAAAATGCAGCAAACAACACGACACATACATGGACGGATGAGTATATGACATGTAGTAAACAATAACGGATTAAGGGGCGCGGCAAATCATTGTAGCAAAGGTAGCTTTCAAGCATTTTCACCCCTCAAAGTGGAGGACCCTTAATCTCACTTGATAAGCCCATGCGCAATGCAATATGATGCATGAATTTTCAAAAAGACGTTATGAAGCGAATAACTAAATAAAAGAGGGGCGGCGAAGTAATGCCGTAAAGGTGGCCTTTTGGGGCTCTTGTGTCTCTCAAAGAGAGGACCTTTAGACCAACATACTAAGCCCATGCGCGTCACATCACAATACATGAAATAAAGACAATAAAAGTGTGGGACTTCGTATGCCCAATTGAACGTACATTCAACCCAAACACACTTCGTCCGGCGCGGCGAAGTAGTGTCACAAAGGTGGCCTTTTAGGCTCTTCATCTCTCAAAGAGAGGACCTTTGGACTAACTCACTAAGCCCATGCGCTCAATCGCATCATACATACAAAAATAAAGACAATCATATCAAACTTAGTATGTCCGATTGAACGTATTTTGCATTCAACCGAACACACATCAATCGGTGCGGCGAAGTATCGTGGTGAAGGATTTTGACCCCTCCAATTAGGGGACCTTACATCGCACTTACTAAGCCCATGCACTCGATTGCATCATACATAAACACGTAACATGCGGAATTCAAATGACAGAAAAATAAATAAACCAAAGCATTCAAAACAAACAAGTGTTATTTATTCAAGTGGTACGTGGAGTTGTATCCTGAGTGCAGATCATACTACCGTCCATTCGGAATCGGCTATGAAATTTACGTCCGGGTTTCCATCCTATATACCACGAGAGACAACACTTTTTCATTCATCCAATACCCAAGACACTCATCATACACAAAACAAGATTCAACAAACAGTTAAAATACGACTGAAATAAATAACGAAGATTAAATAAAGATGAGTGTGAAAAGTACCCTCAGGTCTAACCTTTTAAGTTGTCTTCGGACTTGCGTTTCACGGAGATCGGAAGGGATAAAAGCTCCTTACTCTTCCGGTTCACTAGCTTAACGTCTCAACTTGCTGTTCCATTATTTTCCTCGCTGTTTTGACCTCGTTTTGCTGCTGTTTTGGTGGTATTTCTGCTCACTGTTTCAGCTCACTGTTTTAGTGTTTTAGGCTACTGTTTTTGATGTTTTTAAAGGCTTTAAGTGCAGATTTTTCTTTGTGTTTCTTAAGGATTAAAAGTGTAGTTTATTTATGCAGTTTTTTAGTGTTTTAGGGGCTGTTTTGGGATGATTTTGCTGCTGTTTTGGTGGTTAAATGGTGCAGTTTTTATATTAAAATAGTGCAGTTTTTATGTTACTGTTTTTGGGATTTTGGGGACTGTTGGGAGGGATTTTTGCTGCTGTTCTAAGGTGATTTGGGCTGCTGCTGTTTTAAGGTGATTTAGGGGGTGTTTAGGCGTGTTTTAGAGGGGTGCAGGGGCTGGTTTCAGTGGCTTAAGGAAGGCTTGTATTTTCGGCTTAAGGAAGGGTTGAGGAGGGTGGTGTGTTTGGTTATGGAGTGGAGGAGATGAAGAGAATATTTTGTTACTTCTTGCTTGAAATGGGCGTCAATTGGGAAGACTTTTCTTTTGTGTGTGTATGCGTGAACTAGAGGAGGAGGAGAGGCTTGGTGAAGGGTGGTTTATATAGAGAAGACTTAGGGTTGACAAGGGAAGGGATTTTGCATTCAATTTAAGATTTCCAAGAAAGGTATACACAAGATTGAGGGGGACAAGGTTAATTCAAATTAGGAAGTTACAATATTTGATTTGTATTGTTTAGGCATGATATTTGTTAAGTTAGGCATCTAATATTTTTAATTGGTTAAGATTGATTTTAATTAGGTATATTATCTTTTTAATTTAGGTGTATACATATTTAATTGGTTTAATTTAGGTATATGTTTATTTTATGTTTGGTAAATATTTTAATTATTATTTTATTTAATTACATTATCTAATTAATATTTATTTGATTTAATTTGGGTGTGTATTATGTGAAGTTGGCGCCAAAAGAGAGGAGTGGGCCTTGGTTGGGGCGTGTGGGCCTTGGTTGGTGTTGGACTAAATTTGTGTTGAATCTTAAATTAATTTAATTTGTGACATGCATTTTAAAGGTTTCAATTTGGATTGGGCTTGGATGTGGAGTCTTGGGCCTTGCATAATTTTCTAAACAGCAATCAAACAGGTTACTCGAGGCTAAACTAGTGAACTTAATCCGTCAACGAGTCAATTCTTGACTCTTCCCTTCCGATGTCCGTTTCCCGCGGTTTCCGCAACTTAAGAGGTAGTTGTCTCCAAATAAGACTCATCCTCGGGTTTCACATGCAAAAATGCAATGCCTACAACTGCTCAACGTTGATGGATTTTATGATTTTCTTTGTGTGTTTCTTGATGATGCTCGGAGAAATGGGTTCGTGTCAAAACCTTTGAAAGAACTCCTATTTACTGCCAGAACTGCTCCGGATCTAATAGACCAACTCATAGCCTATGAACCACAAGTTGACCCCATCCTTTCAAAGATAAATTGGTTTGAGGACGATCGTGGTAAGAGGCGTCGTGTTAATCTGGATCTTAACCTTTAATTTCCTGTAGATTTCAGCAAACCAGGTACGACCTTCTTAACTCTCCTTTTACTGTTTAAGACATTGGGGATAATGTCTCATTTAGGTTTGGGGGAGGGAATTAGTTGATCAGTACCTTATTTTTAGTTTGTGTGTTATTTTTATTTTTAGTCCAAAATTTTTTGAAAAATACAAACAAATTGGAAAATTTTCAAAAATTACAAAAATATTTTGCATTTTTTTTTTACTAAAAAGGTGAAATTGGTAAGAGATAGCTGAGTAAGGAGTTTCCACTCCTGAGACGTATCTCAAACCTATTTCAAAACAAGTTAATTTTTGTTTATTTCATTTTGAATTATTTAATTTGTGAATTCTCCATAAAATTGACTAAAATGGATCTTCATATGCTTAGTTGACAGATATTATCAACATATATAGTAACATACGGACATGAGCTAAAATTGAAAAGTTTGTAATATTCAGTGCTCTAGTTTAATTGGAGGAAACATCTCAAAAAGCAATGGAGTAAAAAAAAAAAAATGTCTGTGATCCGAGTTATTAAGTTTGTAAGGGTGTTTTAACACCTAGTGCCCTAAAGCCAACTGGTTTGGGAGTCACTGGCCCAAAGCTCGTTACATGGATCGAAGATGCTGCAAAAATATATATATCTGAAGTCTGAGTAATTAAGTCCGTAGGGGTGTCTTAACACCTGGTGCCCTAAAGCCAACTGGTTTGGGAGTCACCGACCCAACACTCGCTACATAGATGGAAGATATTGTATATAAATAAAAAATAGTGAAAAATCAAAGAAAAAATCAGAAAAATGAGAAAAATTATTCCATTGCTACAAAAAGGTGTGAAATCTGATAGAACTTTAGGACAAAAATATTACTCTCTTATCAACTGCACTTATGACTGTTGTGGGCAAAAATAAGTTGTTTAATAATTTGTTGGCTATCTATATGAAGAATGGTAAAAATAATCGGAGAATTTACTTATTCAATAATTTAGAATAAAACAAAACAACTAGTAACTTGGAGTAGAAGTTTCACCTGATTAGTCACTAACATCTTTATTCTCTTTTCGCTTGTCTTTTTGCTTTTGTGTGCATTAGTTTTACTACCTTCTTACTTTTGTAAAATGTTTGTGGGTATCATTGATGTAAACTCTCACGAGACTACAACTCGTCCACTAGGGACACCTAGGGGTTTAAAGGCTTGTTGCATATGCTAAATGCAACCGTGATCCCTACGAAAGTAGCTTAGTTTAATTTTAATTGTTTCTTGTATTTTATTTTGTTGTTTTGCTCGAGGACTAGCAAAATGTTAGGTTTGAGGGTGTGATGAGCGGAAAATATATCAATATTTACCGCCCCTTTAACTTAATATTTTGTTTAGTTTCTCGGGTTTGATGAACGTTTTGATGTGTTTTAGTTTATTTTGCAGATAAAATAATATCGGGTCTCAATAAAATCATTTAGGATGAAATATGGGTCAAATAAGGGCAATTATTGGACTTGATATATTAATTTTGGAGATTGGAAACTTGAAAGGGCGTTTTGACGAAGTGCAGTTTTGGGAATTCCAGTTTGCGCATCTGTCGTATTTTGGGCATAACGTTTTACTCAGATATCGGATTGAGCTGATTCAAGTGCTAGATTAAAGAAGACTCAAAGATCTACAACTTTGAAAGAGAAAATATTTTGGAATTATGAATATTTCATGACCGAAATTGATGAACCATCCAGAAGTGTGTGATGTGTAATTATTAAAGTCATTATCAATCATTTTCAAAGCAAAATATAAATTAATAAATAATTAATAAAAATTATCAAATCAACACCAAACAAGATAAGCAATTAGTGGAGCAATTATGGATTTGGTGGAGTAATTAGTGGAGAAATTAATAATGGATTTGGTGGAGAATTTGATGGATGATTTGATATAGGCAAAATTTTGCCTATAAATACCAAGCCATTTCATTTGTAAAATTCATACTTTCTTATTTGAAATTCCTAATGAATAAATAAGAAGATTGTATCTTATTTGTTTATTTACAGCTTTCAGTAATTAATTTTCGCTTTCGCACTTTCTTTTCTTTACTTTACTTTTCAGTTTTTACTTTCCGCAATTTACTTTTACGCACAAACCTTTTCTTTCTTTACTTTTGCAGTTTTTATTTTTCAAGCAATGAGGAGGTAACTCCCCTTTGCTGGGGTAAAAGGTAAAGCTTTTATTATTGCTATCTAGATTAATCTCCCTTAAATATAAAATATAAACTATTTAAAATCTGACTTAATGAGGATACCGCTATATTGGCCGGTTGGAAATTAATTATAAATTGGTTTTAACCTGACTAAGTATGGATACCGCCTAAATGGCTGGTTGGTAATTATCACGCAAAGTTAATATATTATATTAAGGGAGATATCTAAAATAGTAGTAATAAAAGTTGATCCTCTAACCCCATCATTTTCTTTTATTGTACTTTTACTTTATTTAATTTCAGTAATTTACTTTTCAGCAATTTACTTTCAGTAATTTACTTTTATTTTTTTATTTTTTTTAAATTTTTACTACCCGTAAATATGTGTCGTAACTAAGCCAGTTATCTGGGGTTGTGATGAAATCCAATATCACCGGTTTATAAGGGGTTAAATTATAGTTTGGGTAATATAAAGGTTTATTTATTGAGTCTTAATCTTAATGCTTTTTATTAACTGGCCATTAATAAAATTGAACTGGTAAACTTAAAATGAACTAGACATAGTGATTTTAAGTTTAAGACCTTAGACTCAATAGCCCACGATCTTCCTTGAGGATAGATAACCCTTTAATAGATTTCCTTACAGGATAGGAATATACCTGTCGGGCGGAGGTAGCCATAATTGGAACTTAATCTTAATGAATCCAGGTAATTTGGTTGACATAGACATATGGTTCAATTGGGTTAAACTGGGTATTTGTGTCTGAACATCGACAGAGGCTCACACATAATTTAGTGTTCCAGGTTAATAAATCAATATATTACCCAACTTTAAGATAACCACTTCATCTTTAAAATGATATTGGAAGAAATCACAACCCTAATAGTTTTTAATATTGAACTTTCTTAAACCTACTTTCGAACAATTTTATTTACTTATTTTTAATTTAGAATCGTCACATTTTCAAATCTATCAAACAACCTGTTAGATACTAGTAATCATTTGACCTCATAAAATTAATAGCTTAGGTATTAAGTCCTCGTTGGATCGATACTTTTTATACTACTTGAATGATACGTGCGCTTGCGTTATACGCGTGTGTTTACGCCGGTCAGTAAGTAAAAATGCATTGCATAACTTTGATAAGATTCTCATTGTCACACACTGCACAAGTCCCATCAAAGTGGGGGCGACTGTAGGCAATGCATTTTTGCATGTAAGTCCCTATGATGAGTCTCATTTAGAGGCACTACCTTTTAAGTCACGGAAGTCGCGGGAAACAGACGTCGGAAGGGAAAAGTCAGAAATCAGTATTTTTTTGGATTTTATTCGCTTGTTTAGCTTCGGGTTCGCTTGTTGGACCTCTGTTTTTAAACACATTCTTAGCCCAAACCCCCGCAAGACACACACCAAGCCCATCTCACCCAAGCCCAATACAAGAAATAATTAAAGCATATTTAAAACACAAATCAAATTAAATTAAATTAAACCAATTAAATTTAAATTAAATTAAAATCCAATTAAAATCCAATTCCTAATTTAAGCAAATCTCTTCCTAAATTTAAATAAATCACCTACCAATTTAAATATATTCCCCCACCAAAATACAATTATCATTTCCCTTTTTAAACTAATTAAATCCATCCCTAATTTACTTGATCTTGTTTCCTTATTTTAAAATCTCATGCACAACCCTAACTCTAGCTTGTAACTATAAAACATAACACTAATACAACCCTAAGGCGCTAGACTCTCACGTCAATCATCAAACACAAAAAAAAAAACTAAGGCTTTTGACTCCTATTCACGTCTTCTCTCCCCTCTCTACCACATTGTCTCTCGACAGCCTAAACACTCTCTCTTTCTCCCTCTCCACACTCAGCAGCAACGAACCAGTGAATCACAAACCTCTCGCCTCTCTCACGCACAACCCTCAGCACCTCTCACAAAACTCACGCACCACCGGCCGACCAAATAAACACAAAGACACAGACCACGTCCCCTTCCCACTCACGTACACCTAGCAACCCCCACCGAGAAAACCTCATAAATGCACATACGTAGACGTACATAGAAATTCACTTGACACACACAGCCTAATATCATTCCACAAGCCCCAACTCACGCATAAACCTCTCTAATCTGCTTCATTCCTTCCACGCACAAGCTCCATTCACGCCATCTGTCTTCACACAACCCACTCATAATAAACAAACAAACCTTTCACGCCAATAGCCAATTAATGTAACAGGTGCCCTTGACTCCTCACGGTACCCACTGAACACACCATAAATCTGCCTTATATTCACGTGTAAACCACACAACACTCTCGGCTTCACACCATCACCAAACCAACCTTCAACCGACTGAACAAACACACCAAAAGCACCACAAAACAGCCCCAAAACAGTCCCTTATTACCGCAATATAGTGAAAATAATGACTAGAAAATATAGCAAAACGGAGGAAACGACATCTCAAAATAGTGAAGCAGCGAGCGAGAGCAGTTGACTAGTAGACCGGAAGAGTTGCGGAGCATCAACCATTCCGACGGCCGTGTAATGCACTTTTGAGAGACTACCTAAGAGGTTAGACCTGAGGGCACCCTTCGTATTTATTCTCATCTTCTTTTGTGTTTATTAGAATTCCTTCGCATGAGAGTCGTTTGTTGATGTATGTTGTGGTCCTTGAATGAATGGAACATGTGTGCTCTCTTGTGGTATATCGGATGGAAACCCAGAAGTAAATTCCATAGCCGAATCTGAATAGACAGTATTGTGGTTTGCACTCGGGATACAATACCATGTATCACTTGAGAGATTCACACATTTTGTTCCATCCACCCTTGTATTCGAGCATGATTGGGTTGCTAGCATGTTATTTATCTTTTAAGCATGATTTAGTCGTTAGTATGCTATTGATTTCTGCATGTTATTTATTTATACATGATGATATAGTGCGCATGGGCTAACTAGGGTGGATTAAAGGTCCTCTATTCGAGGGAGATGCCTAAAGGCTACCTTTTCCATGAGGTTTTGCTGCGCCGGACGGAGTATGTTTGATTGAATGTGAGATATATTTAATCGAGCATACGAGGTCCTATATTATTGTTGTCTTTATTTTATATGCATGGTAACATAATGCGCATGGGGTAACTAGGGTGGATTAAAGGTCCTCTATTCGAGGGAAATGCCTGAAGGCTACCTTTACCACGATGTTTTGTCGCGCCTTTTATTATGTCATTTACCCTTTGCATATCATTGCTTTATTTACGTATGCATTGCATTCTTATGCGCATGGGCTAACTAGGGTGGATTAAAGGTCCTCTATTCGAGGGAAATGCCTAAAAGGCTATCTTTTCCACGAAGTTTTGCCGTGCCGGACGAGGTGCACCCGATTGAATGTGAAACGTGTTCCATCGGGCACAGGAGGTCCTATATTATGTATTTGTTTATCCATATATATGTTTGTGTCATTTCGGATGCCATTTTTGGCAATCTCGTTCGAACGCGTTTCCAAATGCTACACGAATGTATGCATTCTGTCTCATCTCGTTCGAACGCGTTTACGAATGCTACACGAACGTATGCATTCTGTCTCATCTCGTTCGAACGCGTTTACGAACGCTACACGAACGTATTCATTCTGCCTTATTTCCGTTCAAACGTGTATCAGAACGCTACTCGAACGCTTGTATTCTATTTACCGTTCGAATGCGTTTACGAACGCTACTCGAATGCGCATGCATTTTATTGTATCATGCATCAAGTCTCATCTCGTTCGAACGCGTTATCAAACGCTATACAAACGCGGAAATTCTTTTTATTGTTCAAACATGTTATCAAACGCTACTCGAACGCTTGCATTCTGTTTACCGTTCGAACGCGTTTACAAACACTACATGAACGCACATTCACTGAACCGATTCCTTTTCATCACATTTCATGCCTAATTGCTTCTTGGGTGATTTCTCTTACATTATGAAATTAATCATGCCATTCCATTATTGTCACTTTTGCTGTTATCATCCATTTATATTCCCGCATTCATCTATTTGATATGTTCGCAAGATTGTGTCCAAGCATGATTAGGTCGTTATGATGTCACTTGTTTCTCAAGCATCATTTAGCCATTAGTATGATATTCCTCTATGCATGATCTTGTTATCTTCTTTCGTAATAAGTGTTTAATTTACGGTTATGTTTAGGTTGTTATTTATTTTTCGTGTTTGATGATTCAACATGTTCCTGAGATTATTGTGTGATATCGTATATTTGGCGTCATGATGATTTATTTTATACATGCGAACTTAGGAATAGATTATCCTTGGAAATATATGTTGCTTAGGCTTGGTTAGATCATTGCACAAATCATATCATTAAAAGTGGCATAAGTAAGGGACCATTCCGAACCCAATGGTTTGAGGTCTTCCCTTGCGAGGGGTGAGTGCGGCCTTAAATCATTTTCCCGGTTCACACCGGGTGGCGAATCCATGTTATTTCTCTGGTTTAGTTCCCCCGTGGGCTATTCTGTACTCCCGATCGGGCCACGAGCCGGAACAGCGTCACTGATTTCTGTGTCCTACACCTGGGTTGGATTGAAACCTAATGACTACTCCTACTATAAAACAAATGTCTGATCTTGTGCATAACATAGCATACATAAGACTTCCAACTGCTGAAGCATATGAAATATGTCTCATCTGCTCAACTGCTTGAGGTTTCTTAGGAGACTGTTCCTTAGACAAATGAATTTCATGCCTGAAAGGTAAATTACCTTTCTTGGAATTCTGCATACCAAATCACACAAGAATCTTGTCGATATAGGTTGCTTGAGACATTGCTAACAGTCGTTTCTTGCGATCCCGAATGATCTGGATCCCAAGTACATAACTTGCCTCTCTCAAATCTTTCTTTTGGAATTGGTTAGCTAGCCAGATTTTCACATCCGATAATATCTTTACATCATTCCCAATGAGTAAAATATCAACGACATATATCACAAGGAAAACCACATTACCATCATTGATGTGTTTGTATACACAAGGCTCATCGATGTTTTGCTCAAAGTTATAAGATTTGATCGTAGTATCAAACCTTATTTTCCCAGATCTAGATGTTTTTTAAGCCCATAAGTGGACCTTTGCAACTTGCAAACTTTTTTTTCTTGACCTTGGGTTATGAACCCCTCTGGTTGTACCATATAGATACTCTGATCAAGATTATCATTCAAGAATGCAGTCTTGACATCCATTTGCCAAATCTAATAGTTATAATATGTGGAAATGGAAAGAAGAATCTTGATGGATTTAAGAATGGCTACTGGCGAGAAAGTATTGTCATAGTCAACTCCCTCTTTTTGGGTATAACCCTTTGCCACTAGCCTAGCTTTGAAAGTCTGTACTTTCCCATCTATTCCTCTTTTTCTCTTGTAGATCCACTTGTAACCTATGGGTTTTACTCCATCAGGTTGGTCTACAATTTCCCAGACTGAGTTAGAGTACATAGACTTCATCTCAAGGTTCACGGCTTTGAGCCATTCCTCTTTATCAGTATCATCCATTGCACTACGATAGATCAATGGATCATATATACCATCACAAGATGCAACAACTTGCACCTCTCCATTTCCTATATAGCGTTCAGTTTGTCTTACAATCCTCCCACTACGTCTAGGTGGTATGATATTCTGATAAACTTGCATCTGACTCTCAGATGTAGAATGTGTTATGTCTATGTCAACAGTTCACAATGATTTACTGGTCATACCAGCAAGTAACTCCTCAAGTAACATTTTACTTCGAGGTTTGAACTCTCTTATATAATCCTCCTCAAGAAATGTATCATTTGTCGATACAAATACTTTATTATCTTCTGAACTATAAAAGAATCCACCCCTAGTTTCCTTAGGATAGCCTACAAATATGCACACATGTGAACGAGGTTCCAACTTTGTAGTCTTGTTCTTTAGCACATGTTCTGGACACCCTCATATGCGGAAATATCACAAACTAGCTTTATGACCATTCCATAACTCTAAGGGAGTCTTAGATCAGACTTAGAATGAACTACATTCAGGATATACATTGATGTTTCCAATGCATACCCCCAAAATGAACTAGGTAGAGTGCTATAACTAAACATTGATCTCATCATGTCTAGTAGGGTCCGATTTCTCCTTTCTGCAACACTGTTTTATTGTGGTGTTCCAGGTGCTGTGAGCTGTGAAACAATTCCATACTCAACTAAGAATTCCTTGAAATCTCTATCAAGATATTCACCTCCAGGATCTAATCGTAGAATTTTGATGCTTTTACCTAACTGGTTCTCAACCTCAGCACGATATTCTTTGAACTTTTCAAATGTATATAACTTGTGCTGCATTAGGTAAACATACCCATATCTTGAATAATCATTAATGAAAGTGACGAGGTATTTATAACCACCTCGGGCCTTTACATTCATCAGTCCAAAAACATCTGAATGTATTAGCTCAAGTGGTTCTTTGGCTCTTATCCCTTTTCCAGTAAAAGGTCTCTCAGTCATTTTTCCTTCTAAACAGGATTCATAGACAGGTAAAATACCAAGTTTTAACTGATTTAAAACTCTGTTCTTAATTAGTCTATCTATCCGGTCAACGTTAATATGACAAATTCTAAGTTGCCATAGATAGGTATCATCTTGAGAAATTTTTTGCTGTTTAGTTTTATATCTTTCAATCTTAAATATTTCAGTATTAAATAGTGATTCATACATTAACGGCCTTAATACATATAGATTATTTTCATAGTTTCCCTGGCATATATTTAATCTATTTCTACTAATAATAACTGACTTATTATTAAATGAAATAGAAAAACCACATTCCATGAGTTTTGTAACATAAATCAAATTCCTGCAAAAACCATGAATATATAGCACACCATTCAAACATAAATAACTCTTATTAAAATTCAAATTTGAAACTCCTACTGCTTTTGCTGAAACAGCATCCCCTGTCCCAACTCTCATGGTGAAGCTACCTTCAGCAAGGTCCCTCCATGAGTCAAGAAGCTGCAAATAAAAACAAATATGGTTAGTGGCACCAGAATCAACAATCCAAGCAGACTTATCATCCTCTACTAATAGAGACTCAATGACAAGTAAATCGTATTTACTTGTGTTTTTCTTCTCTTTAAGCTCAGCAAGGTATTTCAGACAATTCCTCTTCTAATGCCCTTGTTGTTCACAATGGAAACATTTTCCTTTGCATTGGTTCCTTTAGAGCCTTTGTTCTTTTTATTTTTAATTTATTTTGCCTTTGCCTTCCAATTGCCTTTCTTCTTTTTCTTTGAAGATTTAGAAGATTCGGCAACATTTGCATCGGCATTGGACCTACGAGGACCATTCATAATGAACTCGTAATTGGTGAGTTCATTGAGCAGTTGTGCCAACGTAAAAGTCAATTTGTTCATAGAATAATTGCTTTTAAACTGCAGGAAACTCTTCTGAAGCGTTTCCATGATCATTGTCACATGGCTTTGCACATTGATACGTGCACCATGCCTTTTAGCCATATTAAGATGAGACATCATCCTTAACACATGGTCTCAGACTGATGTACCTCCCTTCATCCTAGCGGTCAATATAGAGGCAATAGCCTCATGTTGAGCCTGCTCCGAAGGTTGCCCAAACATGTTCTGTAATGACTGCATAATCAATGATGTTGTCGCCATAGGCTCATGCTGTGCAGCAAGAACCTTATATTGGAAAATTATAACCCATAGCGTCACTATTTGTAAAAGACATTGTGGTTTTTGTACAAATTAACTATGTGACAATGAAATTATATTTTATCATTTTGTAATTTGATTACTTAAATATATAAATGATAAAAGTCTTTATGATTATTTCCGGATTACAAGATATAAGACAGTATCAATCCATAACTGTTTAATCATTAAATATCCCTAGTCGTAGTATTATCGAGACTGGACATCGATAATGCGAAATAGACTAGTATTGCACTTGTGCGTGTTATGGAAGCGTAACAGCATAGTTCTCATATATTTAAGTATTGGATACTTATGCAAGTGTGATAGGAGGTTGTGTTTACCGATGGTACGGAAACAGCTTCGCTCTGGATAGACCCCGCGGAATCCCATTGGTAGTATGACTATGTGTCTATGGGAATCCGAATCAGGGTAGGTGTATTTGGTCTTAACCTGAGACTTGCATTGCTAGTACTTGCGACAATCAATACGCTTTGGTTTTGGTCGTCCAGGACTTTAACAGGTTCCATGTACGCCTCTTCTGGGTTTATTGATAATCGTAGTGTATTGGGTGTGATGTCAAAACGGAAGTATCACTTCAGTCATATGGAGATGATGATCACGCAGGGATACAGAACTGGTACTCTAATGGGTTGCAACCATCGGGATAATATGACAAGGTCATGATTATCCGATTAAAGAGACTAGTTGATTGTGATCCGATATATGCTTCGTACGGGGCATACACTATTCCAGCCCCAGGCCTTGCATGTGACATCCGATACTAGATCGCAATACGCAATACTACGTATACTACGCCGGACATAGATTATATATTCCTTTAAGAATATTTCTGGAGAATTGGGTAGTCACGGTGCTTTGCTAGAAGCCAACCATGTCTCGTAAATCGGTAAAAATATAGTACGAGGTACGTACGTGTTCGGATAGTCCGATGACCAGATTTACTGCCAACATATCCAGGAATCTCATGGGTCGCTTCCCGAAGATTCACCGATGACGTATGATTCGAACATAATTAATCTAGGATTAATTGCTGAGAGATTTTATCTAGGATAAAATACTATTTGAAGAGAGAGAACGATTAATTTGGAATTAATCGATAAAATAATATATTCGATATATTAAACGAAATTAGATTTCGACGCGGAATTAAAATTGGATTTTAATTCGGGCTAACGAATTAATTTAGAATTAATTCACGAGCGATGTGAATAGTAATTTTGCTAGGCATAATTATTTAATTAAATTTGATTTAATTACGTCGCAACGGAAAATTCGTTAATTCGGAATTAACGAACCCGAGCCCGGAATGTGTTTGCGGGCCCACTCGGATTTTTAATTAAAGTGGGGCCCACAAGTCACATCGCAAGTCACATCGCCTGTCACTTTAGTGATGGAAGTCATGTCACCTTTTTGTGATTGACATCCAGTCACTATTTATGATGGGAGTAGATGGAGGCATTGAATGCCAATTTTCCCTCCAATTTGCTTTATGCTTTTTGGAAAAGCATATACCAAATGTTGTGAAAGACTTTTGGATTAAGTTCTTAGAAAACAAAAAACAAAAGAAATTGAAAACTATCTCTCTCTCCCAAAAGCTCCATTGCCGTGAGCTTCATCAAGAACAAGGGAAATTTTGTTTCAAAAATTTTTCAACTGCTAGCACATAAGGAATCATTCAAGGTGATAGGGAAACCAACATTTGAGCTTGGAATCTCAAATCAAAGCTTGGAGCTTGGATTCATCACATTCAAAAGGAAAGCTTGGAGACTTTCAAAGGCAAATTTTTTGTGATCAACACCTCCAAAATCTGTTCTTTGTAAGTATGTTTCTGCCATTCTTACTTTAGTATTCACATTATTTCATTGCTTAAATGAACTTGGGACACCTTGGAAACCCAACACCTTAGACATGGATGATATCAAATAGCTATGGGCTTTCTCATCGGCTTTTATCCAATTATTATAGGCATTACGTGCAGCTCTGCCAGCATTAGGTGCTGGCTCAAGAGGACATTCCTCTATTAGGGAAAACTTAATGTCTTTGCAGACCAAGATATCATTCATGTCATTTTTCCATTTAACATAATTATCCCCGGTTAATTTTTCTTATTGTTTGAGAATTGAGATAATTGCAGATGCCATGGCTGAAAAATAATAAACGTGCATTCAATCATTCATTCATCGCATATTTGAATTGTCAAACATTTAAACATAAAATTAAACATGATACATGATCATTGTATAATGAATTAGAAACCTAAAAGAATTACTATGCCACAGTTATCTATCATCCCAAAAATAAGTGTCGCTGTAGGGTAGGTCAAGTATTCGCATGATAGATTAAGACATTCTCAATTAATTAATATATGTGAAATAACTCTTATTCCTATATTAAGTCATTTTGATCAAGGAAACTTTGATTAACAACTTAATCATTCCTTTGTGAGTGTGACCCATTATTTCGGAACCCTTGGACTTAACTAGTGAAGTGCCGACATAGGATAGGTCAAATCACCAAATACATCTAGAGTTCCTATCCTCTCGGAATCTAAACCTGATATTGACCCAATAAGGACACCATCCGTAGAGGGACAGGAACAAAGCTGCCTCGAGGCGCCTATTGAATCTCACGTTTTTGGATAACCATAGAGATCGCTGATATATTGTAGTATACCCCTCTCCCACTCACTATTTTGAAGTTTAAGGTTTCTATAATACTATTATCTAATTAATTTAGATTATGCTCGGCTAAAAAATAACCTTATTAATACTATTGGATTATTAGTGATCAAACCAATTTTAACACTTAAAATTTTATTCACTAATCCCGATTAGTCTCTACTAACCATTTAACTTAATTAAACTAATTTAATCAAGTTTACTTAAGTGATCTAATCCATTTTAACCTTTAAAATATTATTCCACTTATAGGTTTAAAAAAATTTAGAATTCAACGAATGGACTATATGTCATTAAATCATTTAACTGATAAAAAAACATTATTTATTCCAAAGGTACGTGGTGTTGTATCCCGAGCGCAGACCAAATTACCGTCCATTCGAAATCGGCTATGGAATTGACGTCTGGGTTTCCATCCGATATACCAAGGAAAATAATGTACTCATAAGGTCCATCTGTATTTAAACTTGAATTCGCAATTTTTAAACCTTTAAACCAATTAATCTTATTAATCCATTTACATGCATCTTATATTCTTATTTAACTTTTAAATTTACATAAAATCATATTTTATGACTTGAATATCATGTATGTCTACATGTTATGGCATGTGAAAATGCAAGAGTAGGCACCCTAAGCTATATGACATGTTAATAGACTTTTAAAACATACATATTCATCTAGGCACGGGCGTCGTGACTCCCAGAAAATCAGAACCTGAAAAAAACATCAGGTACTGGTTGCGTCGTGACACATGAAGCCTTGAGTCGCGACGCAACCTGTTCCAGTAGCTTACTGGAGCCACTGGAACATGCGGCGTCACGACGCATGGCTTCCTGCATCACGACGCACGACAGATTTTCAGGACAGAAATTTAAAAATTCAACATATTAAAAATTTCGTTAAATGGTCTCTTATTTTTCTATACTAATCTTATTAGTACAGTAAATTCAAGGCATCCCTTAGTCTTCAAATCATGCTCCATGGTATGTTGTTGAGTTCTTCGCGGAATTTCTTCGTCATAAGTCCTTCGCGGCATCAGCTCCTCCAAGTTACAAATAGGGTTACATATAGGACTTATTACAAAGAAAATGAACTTACAATACTTGAAAGAATATGACCTTATGGTCTTACATTCCAAATATGAAAAAATAAGAGCCGGAAAAAATTAACGATCAACGCAATACATTCATCACATGAATCAAAGTAAACATTCATCACATGAACATTCAAACCATTCATCTCATGAATCTAATTATGCCTACTCATCACAACATCCATATTAATAATTTATATCTAATATAAATTATTAAAACTTAAACTTAAAAGAGAAGGGTTAAGAAAACTTTTCAACATTAAGCTGTTGATGCCAATTGTAGGAAACGTCTTTTCCTTAGCGCAGCAGAAGTTGCTATTATGGGCACCGGCCCTGAACTCCACCAACCGCTTGATGAATTTCCTTTGATGTCCAACACTTAGAACAACCACCCGATCTTCCGAGCTATGTCTCGAACCAACAAATCGAAGTGTGGGTTTCACTCACTAAGATCTATCTCTTAAACTTTTTAGAGAATTATCAAAATTCTAAACAATTTAGAAAAATGATATCGTCATAAATTCTTTTGGCTTTGAGAAATATATGTACAAGATGATCTAGTATCTTGTTACTCTTGTTTTTCTTTCTAATCTCAACAATTTAGAAATAAGAGTTTTCTCTCTACCTTACTCACAATTTTTTTGAATATTACTCTCTCTTGAATTTCTTTTTCCAAATGCTAAGAATGAATTACCCAACCCTTGAGTGGGAATGGTATATATTTTGTTCCGAAGCCAATCCACCAACATCCACTCATTCTTTGAATAGCAAACACACTTGAGTGGAGTGTCAACCAAATCAATGATTTAATGGAACAAGTTAGGTAATTAGGTCAAAACTAATTAATAAAAACTTGGTGGATGATTTGGAAAATTATTAAGGCTTGTCTTGATAATGCATTTACCATTATCAAATAATGATGTCATAATTATCTCATAATTATTATTTGATTATCTCATAATCAAAAATATTAGAAAACATATTATTAAACTAATTTAATATTATTTTCATTTGTGACAAATTATATTATTAATCTTATTAATAATATATAAATATTATGTGAGCATATTATTAGACAATTTAATTATATTAGGTTTGCTACTGTTAATTGAGCTAGCACGGGGACCAAATGGACCTACGGTTCTGAGCTCCAATAATTTCGAAATATTAATTAAACTCTTTAATCAAATATTATGAATTATTAACTCAGCGTTATTCCACTAAAAACTCAAAGTTGAACTCCCATTACTGTAGATAGAAAATAAGCCGAACAACTTCGATTTCCATCGATATAGTCACTATATATGGATATAGCCCTTCACGAATATCTCATAAATATAGCTGGGTCATAAGTCCGTTATACCCCTCTAAATATTTTATCTCTTAAGCACCATTGATTCTATAATGAATAATTAATTCATAATAATTATGAACATAAAACTTTCTATTCGTAATAGATAAGTTGAGCGCTCAAATTGTTCAAGTCCCGAATCAATTCTTAAAAGAGATATTCTTCTACTTCTCGAAAGAAGGAGTGAATTCCATATCTATGTAAAACGTTCCCCACCACACACCAAACCATATCCCCAAAATACGTAGTTATTGGCCGGGAATGCTACACCAACCTCACCATAGTAAATCAAAGGACATAGCCTGATATGTAGGAGTTCGTAATGCACTCAGGATTAAGATCAAATCCATATATGACTATCTAGTAGATAAAATGAATTTCTTCGATTAACGAATATTAAAAGAAATTCGTATTTATCTGAGGTCAGTCCTATATGATCTCATCATACAAGGTGTCTTCATTCCCATGTCACTACATGAACGATCCCGGATCAAGATCATCATATAAGTATAGAATGGACCGCATCTATATATATATACCACAAACAAAGTACCCTATTTGTTTGCTCTCTATGGACTATTTAGATTACTAACTTCAGACTTAAATCCTCTTGTGCATCAAACATTCACTAAGTCTGAAAGTACAAGAGTAATCAAGGTAAACAAGAAAATGGGACAATATGCGATTTAAATCAAATAACTTTGATAAATGAATAATGCATTTATTATTATTACAATAATCAATTCCGTTTTACAATACATGAAGCTCTAAGACATATATCCCAATAGTATCATCCCCTCATGTTAGCATTATAGGTTCGCTCACGATACCTAATGGGGCACTGATCACCCCGATAGGCTTCTTTATGTTCATGTTCCTTTGCTTACGCGGTGTTAGGTCCTGCTAAGTAGGTTTCACGTTTTTAGGTTACTATACTGGTGACGTTTTCAGATCATATTTATAATTTCAACTAATGATGTGATTTCAATTATGGTTAAGTTTTTCAATTATAGTCATGTTTACATTTCAGATTATGTTTATGTTTTAGCTCATGCTTAAGTTTTACAATTTACAGTTATGTTTTCATGTTTACAATTAATGCAGTATTCACCATGTTTTCATTTGACGATGTGTTTTTAGTCATGTCATGTTTAGAATTGACGTCATGTGGTCTTTAGTCATGTCATGTCCCCTATTCACATTATTTCATTTACAGTCATGTTTTCATTTGATGTAGTTCAGTTTTCATGTCAAGATTTCAGTTTACATCAAGTTACGGTTTTCAGTTTAAGTGACGTTTTCAAGTCATGTCTAGAGTTTTCAGCTCCATGATGACGTTTAGAATTCACGTCATAGTTATAGGGCCACGATGTGATTTAAGTTTTCATGTGACTATGTTATTATGTTCAGTTTCCTGTTATGTTATAGGTTCTCAGATCATGATACAATTTTACGTATATGTATATAAATTTCGTTATGTTTCAATTTTCAAGTTTGACGTAGTTTTCCAGTTAATTACGTATATGACATTACGTTATTTTACGTTTTCACGTTCATTCACTAAGTCGTTCGTACGACTTAATTTTTCCAGTTTCTGTGTCCGTTGCGGGTTCCATGCATGTAGAGAATAAGCTTTAGGGATGATGAACACCAGCTGCAATCATTAAGAACACGTTTTAGGGGTCCACATGTATATGTATTTACCATGCTAGGCCATGTTGCCGAATGTTTGTATGCGTAAGTCATGTTATACCAAGTATGTTTCAAGTATTTCATGTGCATTGTAGCTCAGTCATGCATGTATTCAAGATTAGATAACTTAATTGTCAATTATAACATGTCACACATGTACAAGTCGTGAGGCTCAGAGAGATGATAATGCTGTCTCATGCCGATCACGTCTTAGGACATTGGGATGTGACAGTTGTTGGAGTTGGTGCTTGGAACGCCAATCCGAATAATATATTTACATTATATTTTATTATTTACTAATAAAATAACAACATTTTCTTTTCAACCTTGTTAATGGTAATGTCATTATGCATATTAGTTTGATATATAAATATATTGAGAATGACATCGACCTTAGAATAGTCATGTAGTAATACTGGACACTGGGTAGTCCGACATTAGGATAATATTACTAATATAAACTATTCTTAAAGTAAATATTCATAATCGTTGGTTTTGGAATACTATCGAATTCTTATAACCTAGAAGACTAGCACATATCGTATATTAGAATTGGAGTTTCAATGGTTTAACCCGATTTACCATGAGCAATAGAAGCTAATATAGACATGTGGTTATTTGTTGGATCGAATATTGAATGACTCACAAGTGATTCCTAATAGTTGGAAGTACACACCAGCGTCAATAGGAATCTCCTTGAGTCGAGTAGCATATGTGATCATTTGATTATAGGATAGAATTGATTTTGTGTGTGATCCTCCACACTTTGATGTCATATATGTCAGAGACCATTTATGGTCTGACCGTTAGATGTTCGTTGGGTATGGATCGATATACTCTTTAATCAAGTGCATATCAAGATAGGATTCGTCGGCCCGTATGTGTACCATAAGAGGTTTAGGTATCCATGTGAGTAAGTCCCGATTTTTAAGACTTTAGCCAAAGCCGATCACCTAGGGTGGATCATATATATCAGAAATAGTATTATGATTAGTTGTAAAGAATCGTGGACATGTCGACAATATGAGATGTGCACCTCGAAAACTTGAAGGTGTAATCTATGTTTCCTAAGCACAACTCGGATAGCTTACGACAGAGGGATTGTTAACTATATGTGATGACCTCGACTTGTATAGTTTAGAAATGTCGTTCGTGTTGTTCGCGAATTCGGAGGTGGCTGAATTGCGTACATATAAGCTAGACTTATATGACAAATGTGTTTGGACATAGAGAGTCTCACAATATGAAGTGCACTCGTTGAGTAATTGGGTAGTCGATAATATTTGATAATAAATCATATTTGATATTATAATTATCAATTAAAATAATTACGTGTTATTGGATAACATTAATTATTTACTTTGACTCAATTGGATTAATTAGATTAATCCAAAATCACACAAAGGCTTTGTTGTAATTTCATAAATATCTCTACCATTGGAGGATATTTTTCTAATTACAAAATATGTAATAATAGATGTATTTGACTTGATTTAATTGGATTAAATCAAAGTGGTAGACAAATGTGATTAGTCACACTTAATTATGCATATTTGGACAAACTGGATTAAACTTACCTTAAAATTGATTAAAACTTTTATTAATTAAAAAATTACATAATCATCACTATAAAAGGCAAGCTTGTGTAAGTTTTTAAGCAAGCAAGCATTAAGGCAAAACATAAGAAAAATTAGCCTAAAGAAGTGTTTAGAGAAGCTTTGGAGGTTCTCTACATTTTCAACAAGGAGAATAAGATTAGATCTTTGGTTCAAGTTTACTAGGTAAGTTTGATCTTCTCTAATTAGCTATGTTTTGTATTTGATACACAACAATATAGCTTGAAGTTAGGCTAATAAATTTGTGAATGGATGCTTTAGAAGCATAAACACAATATGTTTGTAATTGGGTCAAATATGTTCATTCTGGACATGGAACATAAAATTAGAGTTTGAAACTCTAGTTGAAAGCTTGGATCTATGACTATCATTCTAGAATCATTTGACGACATTTGAGTGACTTAGAGTTGTTCATGAGTCACTTTATTGTGGGATTCTAATTTGGTTTGTGTTTTGGATTCAAAATTTACGTATGTGTGTATTTAGAATAAGTTTATGTTTTTGTAAAAATATTTGATATTTTGAAAAACATGATTTTATTTTATAACATGTGTTGATGTTGGTTTTGATGTTAAAAATTAAATTTTGGGTGTTTTGAAGTATTTAGGGAAAGTTGAAAGTAATTTGGGTTAAAACTCATATTTCCATCAACTATCTGGAAATAGCTCCTGGACTCCGATTTGGCCCCGGTTTTTTTCTTTGCACTCGTAATGAAATATAGTATTCCATTAAATTATTTAAAAATATACCCATGCTTGATATTTATGGGTTAGCACTTCCGCTGCGCGGGACACCGATCCGATCTGAGGGGTCCCACCATTGCTCTAACAGAATGGTATCAGAGCAAGTCTTAACCACACAACACATGTTGCATGTTTGACATATATTTGAATCTATGCCACTGTAATTTTAATTTAATTATGCATAAGTTATATGGATATGCATTGTATTTTTTAAATTAAAATTTGTATTTTGACCTAAGCATGATAATGACTTGATTGTCATAAATCTCCTGTGATTAGGTGATTACTTTATTTTAAGTAATAGTATTAATAATGTTGGAGCATTGTTGGATGGTCCGTCTTGTTAATACGGAGATGAATGAGTTCTTATTACTTATGCCCAATACTGTCATTATTGTTAGGGTATAAGTGGTCGGAACTTAGGTCACTCTAGTAAAATATTAGATGTAGCGTGATGAGTTGACATATTCTCCCAATACTGTCATTATTGTGATGATGTATTTACGAAGCTCATTGGTGAAAATTGACAAGTATACCCTTGAAACACGTCTTAATCCAATACCGTCATTATTATGAGGATAAGAAACGGTTCAAGACCAAATTTAGGAGTCACATGGATGTGATCGACCTTTGAGGTATACCTAGTGAGTTTATGAAGGCTAAAATTATCATTATTGTAAGGCTGGTATAAATGTCATGGGATCCACTTCCCACTATGAAATTTAACTGCCAAATTTTTATTTTTTTATTAAGGGGGATTAAGGAATTACATAAAGTAGTGGGATGACACTAATAGATTTAAAATCCATAATCGTATTAGTGTTTTTATATTGAAATGAAAATTTTTTACTAGTGTTTAATTATTGTCTTGTAGATGGCGGCAACAAATTCATTAGTGCAACTTTTAGATTCCAATAAGCTAAAAGGAGCCAAGAACTATTTTTAGTGGGAAATGAACATTTGTCTTGTCTTAGAGTCAGAACGATTAAGGTATGTTACGCTCAATCCAATATCTGTCGAAATTGTTCATGATTTGCATAGACAGTACATAGTTGTACCAAATACTTGGAGTGTTATGAGAACACTCAATGAGTTGTTCAAAGAAAATCAAGAGATTGAGATATATCAAAGGTCTAAGGAATTGTTCCATTCTACGCTCAATGATGAAGAAGGGGTTAACATTCATGTTTTGCACATGATTAATCAGATGCAATATTTGGAACGATAGGACATTATGATAGATGAAAGACTAGCCCAAAATCTGATTTTTATCTTCTTTACCTGGTTCATATTCTAGCTTTGTGATACATTCGATGCAAGCCACATATGAAGAGTTTCACAACATGTTACGCTCGGCGTAACATGATTTGAAGAAAAGGAATCCCACCTTGTACCTCCATGGTGGAGCAAGCCCTTCAAAGACTTCTAAGAAGTCTAAGAAGATTAAAATGAGAAATAAAATGAAAGAATCCAAGAAACAAACTACAAGATCGCGTGTAGCTCGTGATGCATGTCTACATTGCAAGAAGTCTGGACACTGGAAAAGTGATTGTCCAGAGTTGAAAGGAAAAGAAAGAACCTCATGTACGCTTTCGATTTTTCCTATTATTGACATCTCATTAGCCTTAGATGTAAATAGTGGTTGGGTGTTAGACACTGGTAGTCCTACTCATATTTGAAACTCCGTGCAAGCCATGAGAGTTAAAAGACGCTAAACAAATGGGAGATCCAGCTTTGAGCTGGGAATAACGAGACATTGGATGTCAAGACCATAGGAACAGTTGTTCAAGATCTCCCTAATAGGTGTAAATTAATTTTACATGACTGTTATTATATACCATCTCTTATTAGACAGATAATATCGTTATATATATTGGATAAAGAGGTATATAAAATAAATATTAAAGATGATGCTTTATGTTTATATGATAAAGATAACTATTTGATATGTGAATGTTCTTTATCTAACAGTCATTATATTTTGAAGACATATTGAGATGTCTTTAATATAGAGGAAAATACAAGTAAAATATCTGAATTAAATAATACTGAATTATGACATATGAGATTGGGCCACATAGGTGTTAGACGCCTATCAAAATTGGTTAAGAATGGTTTGATTGAAGATCTTAATTTAGATCCTTATCTGATTTGTGAGTCATGTATCCGAGGAAAAATGACAAAGGCCTCATTTCTTGGTGTTGGACATCGTGCTGAAGATTTATTGAAACTAATACACAGTGATGTGTGTTGTCCATTAAATCATGTCGCTCATGATGGTTCAACATACTTCGTGACTTTCACTGATGATAAGTCAAGTTATGAATATGTCTATTTGATGAGACATAAATCAGAAAGATTTAAAAAATTCAAAATATTCTAAAACGAAATAGAAAAATAAACTGGGAAATTCATCAAGTGCCTTCGATCAGATCGAAGTGGTGAATTCATAAGCGACGAATATAGATGTTATTTAAGGGAGAATGGGATTCTCGCCCAATATAGCCCATCAAGAACTTCTCAACACAATGGTGTGTCTGAACGGAGAAATCATACTTTATTGGATATGGTACGATCTATGATGAGTTATATAGATCTTTCATATTACCTTTAGGGTTATGCTTTACTTACTACTTCCCACATACTTAACATATTTCTATCGAAAGTTATTTCTACGACCCCACATAAGATATGATATGGTAGAAATCTAACTCTTAGATATTTAAAGATTTGGAGTTATCATGCATGTGTTAGAGTTGTGCAGCGGGATAAATAGCACCCATGGGATATAAATACAAGATACGACATACATCTTTTGAAGAAAATGACACCTCAGACTGAGGAATAAAGAGTTAGAATGTCTAATTTGTCATATACTTCTTGTATTTTAAGTATTATGTATGTTATGTTATGTACAAGAACTGATATTAGTTTCGACGTTAGTGTTACTAGCCGATATCAATCTGATCCAGGTAATGATCATTGGATATCAGTGAAACATATCCTGAAATATTTTAATGGTACTAAGGATAAGTTTCTAATTTATGGAGCAGATAGGCTACAAGTTAAGGGTTATACAAACTCCGACTTTCAAGGAGATTTGTATGATAGAAATTCTACATCCGGATACATATTTACCTTTAATGGTTGTGCGGTTAGTTGGCGATGTTCAAAGCAAGGCTCAACAGCTGATTCCACCACTGAGGCAGAATTTATAGCGGCTTCAGAAGCTGCTAAAGAAGCTGTTTGAATTAGAAATTTTATCACAGAACTTGGCATTGTACCTAGTATTGTGGATCTAATCTCACTGTACTGTGATAATAGTGGAGCCATTGCGTAGGCTAAGGGGTCGAGAGCGCATTCCAAGTCTAAACATGTGGAAAGGAAAAATCACGTGATTAGAGAGATTATTGAACGAAAAGACATAGTGGTCTTGAAGGTTCAAGGACAAGACAACATAGCAGACCCGCTTACTAAAGCCTTCCCTTATAAGTTATTCGATAAACATGTGGAGGAGATAAGACTTCGGTACCATTCAGATTGTAACTAAGCAACTGGGAGTTTGTTGGAGTTGGTGCTTGGAGCACCAATTCCGAATAATGTATTGTACATTATATCTTATTATTTACTAATAAAATAACTACATTTTCTTTTCAACCTTGTTATGGTAATGTCATTATGCATATTAGTTTGATATATAAATATGCTGATAATGACATCGACCTTAAAATAATCATGTAGTATTAATAGACATTGGGTAGTCCGACATTAGGTTAGTATTACTATTATAAACTATTCTTAAAGTAAATATTCATAGTTGTTGATTTTGGAATACATTCGAATTTTTATAACCTAAAAGACTAGAACATGTCGTATATTGGAATAAGAGTTCCAATGGTTTAACCCGATTTACCATTAGTAAGGGAAGCTCATATAGATATGTGGGTATTTGTTGGAGCGAATACTGAATGACTCACAAGTGATTCCTAATAGTTGGAAGTTGATAAGTGATATTTATATCACTATTTCCCACTCATTTAACATAATATTTTGTATAGTTTCTTGAGTTTTGTGAACGTTTTGATATGTTTTGTGTTATTTTATAGATAAAATAAAGTTTGGAAAGCATTGGAGGCAATTTGGGGCAAAAACGGACAAAAATGCGTCAACATGGATATTTTGGTCTCTTGCGCGTCGCGCCGCCCAGACCTTCCGCGTCGCGATGTCCAGAATGCGCCGAATCTGCTAACGTGCACCGGGTCCACAAATCAGAATCTGAGAAAAGTTTGACTTTGCTAAAATGCGCCGTGACACGTGTCACCATCACAGCCGACCTGCTAACGTGCGCCGTGCCACGTGTCATCATCATATGCTGCCGACACTCAGAGTTGACACATGTCGCCTCGTCATCAGCCATGTCATCGGTCAAAAAGTCAACATCGCCATCCGCCACGTCACAAGGTCAACCAAGTCAACTTGCCACGTCAGCATCAGCCAATCACAGCGTGACACGTGTCGACACGTGTCGCAATCCTACGGTGCCGACAGTCTCTTTCCCACGTGTCGCCACGTCGTCGCCACGTCACCGCCACGTCAGCATCAATAATTGAGTATCCTATACTTATCTGACACGTGGCGGATAAGAATCTCAGCAACCAATCAGAAGCCGCCACGTGTCACAATAATTGAAGCCCAACCATTCTGCCACGTGTCACCTTATCATC
>SKCR01023527.1:0-43647 GCA_019454045.1 Zanthoxylum bungeanum
AATGGACATCTCACAGTAACAGTTCGGGAATGGACATCTCACAGTAACGGTTTGTGAATGGACACCTCACAGTAACGGTTCGGGAATGGACCACATCACAGCACGGTTCGGGAATGAACCAGGGGTCGCAGCACCCCACCATCCAACTCAACTCAACACATGGTAAGTCAAGTGGCAGCTGGCGAGCCAGGTAAGTGAAAATGCATTGCATAACTTTGATAGGATTGTTTAAAGTCACACACTGCACAAGTCCCATCAAAGTGGGGGCGACTGTAGGCATTGCATTTTCGCATGTGAAACCCGATGATGAGTCTCAGTTGGAGGCACTACTTTTTTAGCTAAGGATATTGCGGGAAATGGAGGTCGGAAGGGGAATTCAGAATAAGTACGTCATCAAGTTCATTTCACAAGCTCACTGTCTTCGTTAGTGCTGCGTTCGTTACTACGTTCGAAAGTCAGGCAGATTGCGGACGTTCGTGCCGCGTTCGAATTGGCGTTCGAACGGTGCGGTCGGTAATTCTGGTTTTGCTGCTAGCCTCACACCCCAGCCCATTTATCTCCCCAAAGCCCATAAAACACATCCCAATTAAATAAATAAATATTAATTAAAACATTAACTAAATAAGATAATAATTAAATTAATTAAATAATTAAATAAAACATTTACCAATTAAATAAAACATTTACCAAACTTAAACTAAAATCATGCCTAATTTAAATAATTTGAATATATTATATACTAAAACTAAAAAGAAGATATACCTGATTAAAATCAATCCTAACCAATTAAAGCCAATCATATATTGACTTCCTAATCTAACAAGACATCTACCAATTTAAAATAGTTGACTTCCTAATTTAAAATATTTTGTCCCCCCTCAATCTGTGTATACCATCCTTAGGACTCCTAATTTGGAAACTAGATCTCTTCCTTGTGAGACAAGGGCAAACCCTAGCTCTCTTCTATATAAACATGCATTAACCTAGCCACACCATCTCTCCACTCTCTCTAATACACGCCCAAGACAAAAAGAAAACACTTGACATATACACAAAAAGAGAACAAGAGCCCTAACCATATCTTCCATAGCCGAATCCTCCACAAGCAACTATCCTCCATAGCCGAATCCAAAACAAACCAAACTCACCCTTAGCCAAATCCAGAACACGAAAATCCTTCAAAGTCGAGACCACCACAAGCAATAACCCTCCTTAGCCGAATCAAAACACTCCCCTCCTTCACCGAGAACACATCCCCCCATACAGCCCTTACAATCATTGAAACACCCCCTAAAACACGCCTAAACAGCCCTTGAATCACCTTAAAACAGCAGCCCAAATCCTCTTAAAAAACTGCCTAAAAATCTTAAAAACAGTAACATAAAGAGACTGCATTCATAATCTTAAAAATAATCACACACAACTGCACTAAGAACCCACACAAACTTGGAACAGTTCATTGAAACGTCAAAACAGGTGGTCTGAGCAGTGAGCAGCAAAACAGAGGCCGAACAGGATCAGAACGGAGTTCGAACCGCAAGCAAAACAGCAAAGCAGTGAGCTAGGACGCTAAACCAGTGAACTGGAGAAGTTGAGGAGCTGTACCCTTCCGACGTCCGTGAAACGCAAGCCTGAAAGTTGGCAAAAAGGTTAGACCTGAGGGTACTTTTCACACCCGTGTTTATGTAACTTTCGTTATTTATTTTGACTGTATTTTACTTATTTGTCGAATCTTGTTTGTGTATGATGTGTGTTGTGGGTATTGGATGAATGGAAGAGTGTCGTCTCTTGTGGTATATAGGATGGAAACCCAGACGTAAATTCTGTAGCCGAATCCGAATGGACGGTAGTGCGGTCTGTACTTGGGATACAACTCCACGTACCACTTGAGTAAACGGCACCCTCTTTTGTTTTGTGTTGCTTTGGTTTATTTATTTTTCGTCACTTAAATTCTGCATGTTTCTTATTTGTGCATTACTCAATCGAGCGCATGGGCTTAGTAAGTGGAATGAAAGATCCCCTACGGGGAGGGGCTTAAAGCCCTTTACCACGATCCTTTGCCGCGCCGGTTGACGTGTGTTCGGTTGGATGTAAGATGTGTTCAATCGGGCATACTTAGTTTGATATGATTGTCTTTATGTTTGTATGTATGATGTGATGCGACGCGCATGGGCTTAGTATGTTGGTCTAAAGGTCCTCTCTTTGAGAGATCAAGAGCCCCAAAAGGCCACCTTTACGGCAGTACTTCGCCGCGACCCTTTATTTTGTTGTCTATGTATTGTGTCCCATTTCATGCATCAGGTCTGTTCCCGTTCGAACACGTTTACGAACGCAACTCGAACGCGCATGCATTTTGCCTTATCATGCATCAGGTCTCATTTCTGTTCGAACGCGTTAACAAACGCCATACGAACGTGAGCATTCTGTTTCATTTCCGTTCGAACGCGTTAACAAATGCCAGACGAACGTGAGCATTCTGTTTCATTTCCGTTCAAACTCGTTCACAAACGCCATACGAACGTGTGCATTCTGTTTCATTCCCGTTCGAACGCGTTTACGAACGCTACTCGAACAAGAACCTTCTGTTTACCATTAGAACGTGTATACGAACGCTGCACGAACGCATACGGTAAACAGATTCTCTCGCATCACATTACGACATGTCCATCTTGGCATATGGTTACCCTTTTTTACGCTATGCATTTGTATTACCTCTCTAGTTGTCTATTTCTGTTATGCGCCTACAATATTATTTGTCGTCATTTTGATTTCCTTTACATTACACGCAAATGTTACCATGACTGTTTGTGTTTATATTTACATGAATGATTGAATTCTTATGACGTTATGTGTTTGTTGTTGCAAAGGCCTACCTTTGAGTATGTGAATTTGGCAATAAGATTTGGTTTCATGTATGTTAGATGTAAACTATACTCTTAAGCATGTGAATCTAGGATTGTGGTGCACTTGGAAATGTATGTCATAGGCTTGGTTGGATTATTGCATAAATCTTTACATTACAAGTTGCATAAGTAAGGGACCATTTCGAACCCAATGGTTTGAGGTCTTCCCTTGCGAGGGGTGAGTGCGGCCTTAAATCTTTGTCCCGGTTCACACCGGGTGGCGACTCCATTACTCTCCGGTTTAGTCCCTCATGGCTACTCCGTACTCCCGACTAGGCCGCGAGCCTAGAACAGCATTGCGTCGCCCCAGATTTCTGTTTTCCCACAAATATCAAGTCTAATAATTGCCCTTATTTGACCCATATTTCGTCCTAAATGATTTCATTGAGATCCGATATTATTTTATCTGCAAAATAAACTAAAACACATCATAACGTTCATCAAACCCGAGAAACTAAACAAAATATTAAGTTAAAGGGGCGGTAAATATTGATATATTTTCCGCTCATCAAATATTATTTATGTATCTATGCTAGCCCAATGTGGGTATACTTTTATATTTCGGAACACTGGGTGTTTTATGTATAAAATGATATGGAAATTTGCACTGCTGATGTAAATAATGGTCTATATATTTTGAATATGAATCAATCTCAAACATATAATGTAACAAACAAAAGGCTTAAAGTAAGTAACAAAGATGAAACTTACATGTGGCATTGTCGTCTGGGACACATAAACAAGACACGTATATCCACACTTTCGAAGAGTGGGTACTTGGACGGATTTGATCCAAATTCATATGACGTCTGTGAATCTTGTTTATTAGGCAAGATGCCTAAATCATATTTTAGCGGTAAAGGTGCACGTGCCACCGAACTGTTAGCCTTTGTTCATAGGGACGTTTGTGGGCCCATGTCTGGCCAGGATAGAGGTGGATATGAATACTTCGTAACCTTTACGGATGATGCATCGCGTTATGGTTATGTGTATCTTATGAGGCACAAGTCGGAAACTTTGGAGAAATTCAAAGAATTTCGACACGAAGTAGAAAAACATACTGGCAAAAGTATTAAGACATTACAGTCGGACCGTGGTGGCGAATACTTGAGCAATGAGTTTCTTGATTACTTGAAAGAATATGGTATTCTTTCACAGTGGACTCCTCCAGGAACACCGCAATTAAATGGTGTGTCTGAATGGAGAAACCGAACTTTGTTAGACATGGTAAGGTCTATAATGAGTCGTACAGAGCTACCTATTTCCTTCTGGGGATATTCATTGAACAGTGCAATACTTATTTTGAATAAGCTTCCGTCAAAGTCTGTTCAACAGACTCCGTATGAAATATGGACAGGAATGAAACCGGGTTTCTCATTCCTGAAGATTAGGGGTTGCTGGGCATACATCAAACGTTTGGAAGGTACCAAACTTGAACCCAAATCGGATAAATGCCTATTTGTAGGATATCCTAGGGAAACCAAAGGATACTACTTCTATCATCCACAAGAGAACAAAGTATTTGTTGCTCTAAAGCGGTTTTCCTTGAGAAGGAATTCCTTAATGCAGTGATAAGTGGGAGGAAAGTAGAACTCGATGAAAATCGGAGTGATATTGTTCCTGGCGCAGAATCCTTAACGGAACATGAACAGTCCATCAGGGATGAGACTGCACCACAATCTTCGAATACACAATGACCACGTACGTCAGAGGGAGTCAGAGAACAACCTGAGAGGTATGGGTTTCTGATCTCACCTCATGTGAATATTAATCTTATTGAGGAAGACGAGCCAGCTACGTATGAGGAAGCGATACAAGGTATCGACTCCGGTTTATGGCAAGATGCCATGAATTCCGAAATGGATTCCATGTACACCAACCAAGTTTGGACACTGGTTGATGCACCAGAAGGCGTAAAGCCTATTGGTTGCAAATGGGTCTTCAAAAGGAAGACCGACATGGATGGCAACATACAAACGTACAAAGCTAGGCTTGTAGCGAAAGGGTATCATCAACGACATGGTGTCGATTACGACGAAAATTTTTCACCAGTTGCCATGATTAAATCCATTTGGATAATGTTTGCTATTACTGCATATTTCGATTACAAGATATGGCAGATGGACGTCAAAACCGCTTTCCTTAACGGAAACCTTTTGGAGGATGTTTATATGCAACAACCTGACGGTTTTTTCGTACCAAGACTTGCAAACAAGGTTTGTAAGTTAAATCGATCAATTTATGGATTGAAGCAAGCATCGCGTTCTTGGAACCAACGTTTTGATGAGATCATAAAAGAATATGATTTCGTTCAAAACGAGGATGATCCTTGTGTATATAAGAAGGTTAGTGGGAGCACACTGACATTCATTGTCCTTTACGTTGATGATGTATTGCTTATTGGAAATGATATTACCATGTTAACATCGGTGAAAGCTTGGCTTTCATTAAAATTCTCCATGAAGGATCTGGGAGAAGCAGCCTTTATTCTAGGAATAAAGATCTACCGGGATAGATCTAGAAAGCTGCTTGGACTCTCCCAGAGCACGTACATTGACAAAGTGTTGAAGAGATTCAACATGGATCAGTCTAAGATGGGACTGTTGCCAGTGTCACATGGCGTCACTCTATCTAAGGACATGTGTCCTAAAACTCAAGATGAGAGAGACAACATGAGTCGGATATCGTTCGCCTCGAAAGTCAGATCGATCATGTATGCCATGATATGTATGCGACCTGATGTCTCATATGCTTTGAGCATGTGTAGTCGCTATCAGGCCGATCCAGGTGATGGTCACTGGATGGCAGTTAAGAATATCCTTAAGTATCTTAGACGAACTAAGGATGCTTTCTTAATCTATGGAGATGGAGAACTTGAGGTAACAGGGTATACCAATGCAAGTTTCCAAACTGATAAAGACGACTGTAAGTCGCAATCCGGGTACATATTTTGTTTGAATAACGGAGCAGTAAGCTGGAAATCTTCCAAGCAAGAGACTATTGCCGATTCAACAACAGAAGTGGAGTACATTGCTGCAGCTGAAGCAGCAAAAGACGCAGTTTGGATCCGTAAATTCCTAATTGGATTAGGAGTAGTTTTGTTAGGAGCTAAGTCTGTTCCATTGTATTGTGACAATAACGGGGCTATAGCGCAGGCTAAGGAACCACGGTCTCATCAACGATCCAAGCATGTTCTTCGATGTTTCCATCAGATTCGTGAGATCATACTTCGTGGGGATGTGAAGATCGAGAAGGTCGCATCAGATGACAACATTACAGATCCGCTGACGAAAGCTATTCCTCAGCAAACGTTTGAGCGACATGTACATAGTTCAGGTATTAGATACTTGAGTGACTGGTTATAGGCCAAATGGGAGATTGTTAGACAATTATGACCCATAGCGTCACTATTTGTAAAAGACATTGTGGTTTTTGTACAAATTAATTATGTAGCAATGGAAATTGCATTTTATCATTTTGTAATTTGATTACTTAAATATATAAATGACAAAAGTCCCTATGATTAGTTCCAGATTATAAGATATGAGACAGTATCATATCTTGTAATTCCGTTAATTCGGAATTAGCGAACCCGAGCCAGGGATGTGTCGCGGGCCCACTCGAATTTTGAATCAAGTGGGGCCCACATGTCACATCACTTGTCACTTTAATTAGCTTTTTGGTGATGGGTTTTGGTGAAAGAATTATGGTGACTTGTAAAACACATTTTGTATGTAATGATTGAAAGACTTTTACCAAACATTTGGTATATCTTTCATTTGTTTTTGGAAATCAAATTCATTCACTCATTTTCACTCTCTCTCACGGTTTCAACCAAAAGAAAACATTCTCCTCTCTTTGCCTCTCATTGCCGAGAATTGCAAGGAAGATTAAGAAGTTTTGTTGCAAAATTTCTAAGTTGCTAGCACATCAAGGAATCATCCAAGGTGATAGGGAAACCATCCCAAAAGCTTGGAATCAAAGCATAAAGCTTGGAGCTTGGATCTTCTTCCCAAAGTGAAGCTTGGCCGAATACTTGGAGGAAAATTTTTCAATTTGACGCATCCTAATCCGTTCATTGTAAGTATGATTTCGCCATACTTTAATCTTTGTATTCACTTTATTTCATTGCTTATATGATTTTGGATTAAGTCTTAGAGACCAACACAATAGACTTTGACGGAACCTTATTCAAAATAAGTATTGCATTGTTCAATGCGTATCCCCAGAAGGAAATTGGTAGCTCAGTGCGACTCATCATAGACCTTACTATGTCCAACAAAGTTTGGTTTCTCTGTTCGGACACACCGTTCGATTGAGGTGTTCCGGGAGGAGTCCACTGTGAAAGAATACCATATTCTTTCATGTAATCAAGAAACTCACTGCTCAAGTATTCTCCACCATGGTCCGACCGTAATGTTTTAATACTTTTGCCGGTCTGTTTTTCTACTTCGTGTCGAAACTCTTTGAATTTCTCAAAAGTTTCCGACTTGTGTCTCATAAGATACACATAACCATAACGCGATGCATCATCCGTAAATGTTATGAAGTATTCATACCCACCTCTAGCCTGGCTAGACATGGGCCTGCATACGTCATATTGAATGAGGGCTAGCAGCTCGGTGGCACGTACATTTTTACCACTAAAAGGTGTTTTAGGCATTTTGCCTAATAAACAAGATTCGCAGACATCATATGAATTAGGATCAAATCTGTCCAAGTATCCACTCTTCGAAAGTGTGGATATACGATTCTTGTTAATGTGTCCCAAACGACAATGCCACAAATAAGTTTCATCCGTGTTACTCAATTTGAGCCTTTTATTTGTCATGTTATATGTTTGAGATTCATTTATATTCAAAATATAAAGACCATTATTAACATCTTCTGTACATATCAAAATATCATCTTTATATACAAAGCACCCAGTGTTCCGGAATACAAAGGTATACCCGCATCGAGTTAAACAAGATACAGAGATGATGTTTCTAGTCAAACTAGGTACAAAATAACAGTCACCTAATGTAATCACATGCCCCAATAGCAGATACAAAACATAGGTCCCAACAGCCAAAACAGCAACTCTCGTCCTATTTTCGACTCGTAGGTCGATCTCATCTGAAGCTAGTCTTTTACTAATCAGCAGATCATGCACATCAATACATATGTGAGTACCACATCCAAAATCAAAAATCCAATTTTTAAAACCAGTAGTGGACATGTTTATAACAAACGTACTTGAAGCCGGAGCCTTACCCGTCTTCACTTCCTTCAACTCCGTCTTGTACTCACGGTAGTCACACTTCGAGTGACCCCGTTTGCCACAATATAGGCAGACGTCTTGGGATATGTCTTTAGTCTTCCCATAAGACTTTGATGATTTGGCCTTGCCCTTTTTCTTCCTTTTCTACAAACCCCTATAAGCCTTTGGCCAAGCCTTGGCCTTCTGGGATGTCGAAGTAAGGTGTGCCTTGCACTTCTTGCCCTTCAGAAGCTCTGGCTATGCTTTTTTTCAGTATCGCCATTAACTCTCCAAGAGTTTTCTCTTGGTTCATCATGTTATAGTTGAACCCACCTCAGCAGTCGGGCAGAGACTGTAATATCAAATCTATGGAAGTCTCGGCCTCGAAGGTTATGCCCAGTTGACCTAACTGTTCGATGTCAGCAATCATCTACGACACATAGTGCTCGATAGATGTACCCTCTGACATACGTGAGCGAAAGAGTTTTTTTTGCAATTCGTACTTCTGAGATCTAAGATTAGATATGTGAAGGTCCTTTAATTTCAACATTATACTATAAGGATCCAATCCGTTATTCTAACAACGAAATTTAGGAGTCATTGCGGCAAGCATGACGGATTGAGCACTAAAGTTATCATCACGATGAGTCTTCCAAAGCTCATGCTCCTTTATTTGCTCAACTTCGGGCACATGCCCGAGAGGTTTCTCTATGACATAGAGTAACTTCTCGACTCCCAAGACTATCCTGAGATTCATCTCCCAATCTGGAAAATTGGAGCCGTTAAAGACATTATTGCCCATGATTATGTCCCTAACGCTAATCTTTCCAGCCATCTTGATTGCAATAGTCCAACTATCCAATCAACGATTTTGGGTAAACTCAAAATGTAATGGTTATTATAGTCCAACTATATAACCAACTACAAGTGGAGTAATGTCTTGTACAGTCTAACTGTTCAAAGAAAGCAATATAACAATATTAGTCCAACTAATCTATTTATATTAATGATAAATAAAATAAGAGAGCATGAATTAGCAAGTATTAAACGAAATTTCAAATTTAATACTAGCCTCCCACTATTTTTCGGCGAGCCTCTAACCCTCTGTTGAGTACTCGAGAAATGCAGTTTCCTAGTGGGCTAGGATCCCGTTAAATAACACACAACCTTGACTTTGGCCAAAAAGCTGTATGAAACTTAACTAGGTAGATCTCTAACATTTTCCTCTGAATCAACTAAGTCTTGGCTTTGGCTCAACAAGCTTAATGATTCCAGTTAAGCGTGACCCATTGACAGTGGGAAAGCTTCGTAATCCACGTCAATGTACAGAAGTGACCTTGACTTTGGCCAACAAGTTACAACTGCCCAAGACATGCAATATATAACAAAGCTTTTGTGGTTCAAACACATCCACGATGGACATTGATCTTGACTTTGGCCAACAAATCAAAGTCAATCTTGGATCTTGAGAGAGAACCACTCAATGGAAGGAAAACACTTAATATTAAAGTGAGGGTTTTTCGCATAAATTGGCAACCAATTTATTATCTTTGATTAGGTCTCATAATACACCCTTAACCATGCATTCTAAAAGCATAATAAGGAGCGATAAATTAATAATGATATACGGATAGATATATAATACAATTTGTTCCTAGAACAAATCACTCTCTTTTTCCTCTCTCCCGCTAGCACTTTACATTCTTCTACCCAATTACATAATACATAAAGAAACCTCATTTACATTGAGGGGAATTGGTGAGAAGAGAAATACAAAGAGATAAGGAGGTGAAAGGAATGACACGCAGGTCCAATTTAATAAATAAGTACCATACTTACAACAATTTCCAAAATTGCCCCCACCCAACTAATATCCATCCTATATATATTATTCAGACAAATACATCCAAGTATTCACACAAAGCATAATGTCAATCAATCTAATCCAATTAATTAATCTTCAATTAATGACCATCCAATGTTCATACAACGATTTGATTTCTGCAAGTCCAACTCGTTTAAGAATAAATACTCAAAGTAAGTATTCTTGAATTATATCAAACTATAATTTTAAATCCAATTCAAATTGTATCCAATACTAATTCGTGTTTAATTCCAAATTAAACAATTACACTTTTAATAGTGTCTTTTAGACCTGGATTCCAAATCCAATCCAATTGGGTCTCAAAGGCACAATTAGCATCCAATGCCAATTCAATTAAAGTCCAATGGGCTTTCAATTAATTCTTTAGGCATGGGCTTTGGCCATTATGGATCCAACCCAAGATGCCAAGGCCCAACTAGGAATCACCCTATGCCACAAAATCAATTTAGGTCCATTAGGCCCAATTAAATTTTTAAAGGCCCAAAAGTCAAATTTGGACTTTATGGAAATGGTTTTAGGCCCAATTGGATCCAATCCAATTGTCCAAAACCATACTTGGCCCAACCAAGACCACTAGCCCAAATACAACAAATTAAATTAATATATTATTCCAAATTACATATTAATCCATTTAAAGTGTAATTAATACAATTAATCAATTAATCTAATGTTTCCAAAATACTAATTAATCCAATTAATCATGCTCATTTTTCCAATTCATGTCCAACATAAATTTAAGAAAAATCAATTCAACAACATGCTTCATACTCACGACAATTACATGAAATAACACCCAATTTTGATTTCAATCCAATTAAATCAACAATCAATATTCATTTCATGCTTTTAACACATCCAATTGTCAAATTTCAAAAATTACCATGAACTTAATCTAGGGTACATGCATTCGGCCAAGGGATGGATTTGGGGAAAAATTAATCCAATCAATTTTTAACAATCCAATTGTACATAACTCCAAGTTATCATCATCCAACCATAACCAAACAACCAATTTCGAATTTTCATACTCCAAGCATAAAATCCCCAAAAAAAGTCCATAAACCCTATATTCAAATCATGCTTAGATATGGCTCTGATACCATTATTAGTGTCCTAGACATGCCAAGGATCTCTAAACAATGATTTGTGTATGAATAATCAAGTAAGTTGCGGAAAATACTTACAATGATCAGCTTCGAAATTTCAAAGCTTTCTTTGGATGATGGAAGCTCCAAGCTATAAATTGAATTCCAAACTCATGGGTGAGTTTCCCTATCACCTTAATATGAATCCTTAAGTGCTAGCTTGATGAATTTTTGCAACAAAAATTTAAGAACAATAAGGGAGAAATTCGGCCATGGTGAAGAGTGGAGAGGAAATAGAGAAAATGAATAGTAACTTCAAAAGTTGACTTGGTTCAAGTTTCCAAAAATTGTTTCAAAAGATGTGTTTTGAGTTGACAAAAAGATCCCTTTTAAATGATGTCAACTACTCACATCAACTTGTCAAACAATTGATGTAAGTTGTGGGTCCCACCCAATTAAATTCCAAATCCAAGTTAGCTTACAAAATACACTTTGGGCCCGAGTTCGTTTAATCCGATTAAGTGAATTTTTCGTCGCTAAATAATTAAATCCAATTTAATTAAATAATAATGCCTCGCAAAATTATTATGAAAGTCGCTTACGAATTAATTCCAAATTAATTCGTTCACTTGAATTAAAATCCAATTTTAATTTCGTATTGAAATCCAATTTCAATTTAATATATCCGATATATTATTTTAGCCCAAATAAATAAATTAAATAGAAAAATCCAATTTAACTATTAAATTTATTTAACCGATTAATTCCAAATTAATCGCGTTCTCTCTTCTAGACGAATTTAATCTCAGATAAATTCTTACCGTAATTAATCACAGATTAATTTTTCTCTCTCATAATTAATCCTAGATTAATTCTGTTCGAGTCAAATGTCATTTTTGAATCTTTGAGAAGAGATCCCTGGATATGTTGGCAGTAAATACGGTTGTCGGACTATCCGACACGTGCGTACCCCGTTCCACATTCTCACCATATACAAGCCATGGTTGGCTTCTAGCAAAGCACCGCGCCTACCCAATTCTCTAGAAATATTCAACGAGGAATATATAATATGTATCAGGAGTAGTATACAATATATTGCGTAATACGATCCAGTATCGGATGTCACATGCTAGGCCTATGGCTGGAATTATGTCTGCCCTGTATGAAGCATATATCGGATCATCAGTAACTAGTCTCTGTAATCGGATAATCATGACCTAGTCATACTATCTCGATAGTAGCAGCATTTAAGAGTACTAGTTCTGTATCTTGCGTGATCATCATCTCCATATGATTGAAGTGATACTTCCATCTGACATCACACCCAACACACTACGATTCTCAGTATTATCCTTTGGTTTCCCTAGGATAACCTATAAATACGCACTTATTCGATTTGGGTTCTAGTTTGGTACCATCCAAATGTTTAACGTATGCCCAACATCCCCAAATCTTCAGGAATGAGAAATCTGGTTTCTTTCCTGTCCATATTTCATATGGAGTCTGTCCAACATGTTAGACAATTATGACTCATAGTGTCACTATTTGTAAAAGACATTGTGGTTTTTGTATAAATTAATTATGTAGCAATGGAAATTGTATTTTATCAATTTGTAATTTGATTACTTAAATATATAAATGATAAAAGTCCTTATGATTAGTTCCAGATTATAAGATATGAGACAGTATCAATCCATAAAGGTTTAATCATTAAATATCCATAGTCGTAGTATTATCGAGGCTGGACTTCGATAATGCGGAATAGACTAGTATTGCACTTGTGCGTGTAATGGAAGTGTAACGGCATAGTTCTCATATATTTAAGTATTGGATACTTATGCAAGTGTGATAGGAGGTTATGTTTACTGATGGTACGGAAACAGCTTCGCTCTGGATAGACCCCGCGGAATCTCATTGGTAGTATCACTATGTGTCTATGGGAGTCCGCATCAGGGTAGGTGTATTTGTTCTTAACCTGAGACTTGCATCGGTAGTACTTGCGACAATCAATACGCTTTGGTTTTGGTCGTCCAGGACTTTAACAGGTTCTGCGTACGCCTCTTCTGCGTTTATTGAGAATCGTAGTGTATTGGGTGTGATGTCAAGATGGAAGTATCACTTCAGTCATATGGAGATGATGATCACGCATGGATACAGAACTGATACTCTAAATTGGTTGCAACCATCGAGATAATATGACATTTTCATGATTATCTGATTAAAGAGACTAGTTGCTTGTAATCCGATATATGCTTCGTACGGGGCAGACACTATTCCAGCCTCAGGCCTTGCATGTGACATCTAATACTGGATCGCAATACGCAATACTATGTATACTACGCCTGACATAGATTAAATATTCCATTAAGAATATTTCTGGAGAATTGGGTAGGCACGGTGCTTTGCTAGAAGCCAACCATGTCTCGTAAATCGGTAAAAATATAGTACGAGGTACGAACGTGTTCGGATAGTCTGACGACCGGATTTACTGCCAACATATCCAGGGATCTCTTGGGTCGCTTCCCGAAGATTCACCGATGACGTATGATTCGAGCATAATTAATATGGGATTAATTACGGAGATATTTTATTTAGGATAAAATACTATTTGAAGAGAGAATGATTAATTTGGAATTAATCGATAAAATAATATATTCGATATATTAAACGAAATTAGATTTCGACGCGGAATTAAAATTGGATTTTAATTCGGGTAAAGGAATTAATTTAGAATTGATTCGCGAGCGACGTGAATAGTAATTTTGCTTGGCATAATTATTTAATTAAATTTGATTTAATTACGTCGCAACAGAAAATTCGTTAATTCGGAATTAGCGAACCCGAGCCCAGGATGTGTCGCAGGCCCCTCGGATTTTGAATCAAGTGGGGCCCACATGTCACATCACTTGTCACTTTAATTAGCTTTTTGGTGATAGGTTTTGGTGAAAGAATTATGGTGACTTGTAAAACACATTTTGTGTGTAATGATTGAAAGACTTTTACCAAACATTTGGTATATTTTTCATTTGTTTTTGGAAATCAAATTCATTCACTCATTTTCACTCTCTCTCACGGTTTCAACCAAAAGAAAACACTCTCCTCTCTTTGCCTCTCATTGCCGAGAATTGCAAGGAAGATTAAGAAGTTTTGTTACAAAATTTCTATGTTGCTAGCACATCAAGGAATCATCCAAGGTGATAGGGAAACCATCCCAAAAGCTTGGAATCAAAGCATAAAGCTTGGAGCTTGGATCTTCTTCCCAAAGTGAAGCTTGGCCGAATACTTGGAGGAAAATTTTTCAATTTGACGCATCCTAATCCGTTCATTGTAAGTATGATTCCGCCATACTTTAATATTTGTATTCACTTTATTTCATTGCTTATATGATCTTGGATTAAGTCTTAGAGACCAACAATGGTATCAGAGCCTTGAATAAGCATGAAAATTGAATTTAGGGTAAATTTAGGGTAAATTTGATTTGAGCATGATTTAAGCAAATTGTTTGTTTGAGCATGCTTGTATATGGATAACTTGGAGTTATATGTGATCAATTTGAAGAAAATTTAATTGGATTAACTTTTCCCTTATTTGGTATGATGGCCGAATGTATAACAAGCCCTAAAGTCATGGTATTTTTTATTTTTTGATCATTGGATGAGTTTAAAGACTTGGGATAAATTGATTAATGATTTAATTGGATTGAAATCGAAATCGGTTTAAAAAAAACCCCAAAATGCCATGACCTAGATGAGCATGAAATGAGATGATTTTTGTTACAATAATGTTGGACATGTGTTGGACAAATTCAAGCATGATTAATTAATTAAATTGATATTTTGGAAATGTTAATTTAGATAATTAATTATTGTAATACACTTTAATTAGTTAAATTATGAAATTTGGAATTTTAAAATTTAATTAGTTGGGCTTAATTTAGAATTAGGCTTATAATGTTGTATTTAGGCCTAATGGGCTTGGTTGGGCCAATTTGGTTTAGGATAATTGGATTGGATCCAAATTGGGCCTAAATCATACCATTAAGTCTAAATATGACAAATGGGCCTTTTATGTTTAATTGGGTCTTATGGGCCGAAATTGGTTTCTTGGCAAATAGGGTGATTCCTTAATTGGGCTTTGGTATTTGGGTTTGACCAATTTTTTAACCAAAGTCCATGCCTTAAGAAATTAATTGAAAGCCCATTTGACTTTAATTAAACTACATTGGATGTTAATTGGGGTTTGAGGCCCATTTAGATTAGATTTGGAATCTAAGTCGGAAAGGCACATTAAAAAGTGTAGTTATTTAATTTGGAATTAAATATATATAATTAGTATTGAATACGAATTAAATTAGATTTAAATTGTAGTTCGATATAATTCAAGAATTCATACTTTGAGTATTTATTCTTAAATGAGTTGGACTCGTGCAAAATCAATTCGTTGTTTGAACATTGGATGATCACTTTATTCAAGATTAAAGAATTGGATTAGATTGATTGAATAACATGCTTTGTGTGAATACATGGATGTGTTGAATGAATAATGTATATTAGATGGATATTAGAAGGGAAATGGCAATTTTGGAAATTGTTGTAAATTTAGAATTTATTAAATTGGACCTGCGTGTCCAGCCTTATCTCTCTTGATTCTTTGTAATTCTCTTCTCACCTAATTCCCCTCAATGTTAGTGAGGTTTCTTTCATTGTATTATGTAATTGGGTAGAAGTAAGAATAGTGCTAGCCAGGGAGAGGAAAGATAGTGATTTATTCTAGGAACAATCTGTGAGATATCCATCTGCATATCATTATTAATTTATTTACCGCGCCTTATTATGCTTTTAGAATGCATGCTTAAGGGTGTATGATGAGACCTAACAAAGATAATAAATTGGTTTCCAATTTACGCGAAAAAACCCTTAACAAATATTAAGCGTTTTCCTTCCATTGAGTGATTCTTACTCAAGATCCAAGATTGGCACTGGTTTGTTGGCCAAAGTCAAGACCTTTGTCTATCGCGGATGTGTTTGAATCCTGAAGGCTTTGTTGCATATCGTGTGTCTTGTCCAAGTTGTGATTTGTTGGCCAAAGTCAAGATCACTTCTTATCCATCGACATCGATTACGAAGCTTTCCACAGTCAATGGAATCCGCTTAACTGGAATCATTAAGCTTGTTGTGCCAAAGCCAACGCTTAGTTGATTCAGAGGAAAAAGGTTAGGAAAATATATTGGATATATTGGCATGTATATTGTATATATGTTTCAGACTTTGAGGTCCACCTACCGGATCTAGGAATTGGATGAGATCCAATTGATCTTAGGATCTACCTAATTAAATATCATACAGCTTGTTGGCCAAAGTCAAGGTTGTGTGTTATTTAACGGGATCCTAGCCCACTAGAAAACTAGGTTTCCCGAGTACTCAACAGAGGGTTAGAGGCTCGCCGAAAAATAGTGGGAGGCTAGTATTGAATTTGCAATTTCGTTCAAATACTTAGCTTTACGCGCTTTCAAATTATTTCGTCAATTATTTTATTAGTTGGACTAATATATTATTATTTTTCTTGTAACAGTTACACTATACCCATACATCGTTAATCGAATAGTTGGACTACTGCGGTTAAGATGAAAGGAAAGTTAAGCATTAGGGATATTATCATTGGAGACAACGTCTTTAATGGCACAAACTTTCAGGACTGGGATATGAATCTCATAATTGTTCTGGGATCCGAGAAGCTACTCTAAACTATAGAGTGACCTCTTGGGCCTAAGTCCCGACCTGATCAGTTGCTTGAGCTAGAGCTTTGGAAGACTCATAGCGATGATAATGCGACTGCTCAATCGGTAATGCCTGCCGCTATGACTCCGCAATTTCTCGTCAAAATAAGGGGTTGGATCCCTATGAGATGATGGCGAAGTTGCACGATCTTCACCGATCTAACCTTAGATCGCAAATATATGAGTTGCAGAAGAAGCTCTTCCGCGCTCGAATGTCAGAGGGTACGTGTGTTGAACACCATGTGTCACAGATGATTGCTGACATTGAGCAACTTGGACAGATGGGCATAGTCTTCGAGGCTGAGACTTCAGTAGATTTGATCCTACAGTCTCTCCCCGACACTTGGATTGGGTTCATCATGAACTACAACATGTTGAACCAAGACCAGAATCTTGGAGAGTTGATGTCCACTCTACGTGAAGCAGAAAAAGAGCTCCTTAAGGGCAAGAAGTGCGAGGCGCACTATGCTTCAACATCTCAGACTCCGAGGGCTTGGCCCAAGGCGACTGGAGGTGTCAATAAGAAAAAGCATAAGAAGAAGGGCAAGGCAGAATCGTCAAAGGGTTTTGGGAAACCTAAGGACAAATCCCAAGATGTTTGTCTTCAGTGCGGGAAACGGGGTCACTGGAAGCGTGACTGCCGTGAGTACAAGGAACACATGAAGGAAATCAAAGCGGGCAAGGCACCGGCTTCAGGTATGTTTGTTATAGAAATAAACATGTCTACTACTAGTTTTAAAAATTGGATTTTTTATTCTGGTTGTGGAACTCATATATGTACTGATGTGCAGGATCTGCAGATTAGCAGGAGACTGGCCTCATGAGAGATTGACCTCCGCATTGGAAATGGGACACAGGTCACCGTTTTGGTCATTGGCACTTTTTTTTTGGAACTGCCCTCGGGGCATGTACTTAAACTTACAGACTGTTATTATGTACCTAGTTTGACTAGGAATATTGACTGGTACTTACACACACATATAACGCAAGCGCACGTATCGTTCAAGTAGTATAAAAATATTGATCCCACGAGGACTTAATATCTAATCTATTAATTTTATGAGGTCAAATGATTACTAGTATCTAACATGTTGTTTGATTGATTTGAAATGGTGACGATTCTAAATTTAAAACAAGTAAATAAAATTGTTCGAAAGTAGGTTTTAATAAAATTCAATATTAAAAACTATCTAGGGTTGTGATTTCTTCCAATATCATTTTAAACATGAAGTGGTTATCTTAAAGTTGGGTAATATATTGATTTATTAACCTGGAACACTAAATTATGTGTAAGCCTCTGTCGATGGTCAGACACAAATACCCAGTTTAACCCAATTGAACCATATGTCTATGTCAACCAAATTATCTGGATTAATTAAGTTTAAGTTCCCATTATGGCTACCCCCGCCCGACAAGTATATGTCTATCCTGTAAGGAAATCTATTAAAAGGTTATCTATCCTCAAGGAAGATCGTGGACTATTGAGTCTAAGGTCTTAAACTTAAAATCCCTATGTCTAGTTCATTTTAAGTTTCCCAGTTCAATTTTATTAATGGCCAGTTAATGAAAAAGCATTAAGATTAAGACTCAATAAATAAATCTTTATATTACCCAAGCTATAATCTAACCCCTTATAAACCGGTGATATTGGATTTCATCACAACCCCAGATATCTGGCTTAGTTACGACACATATTTACGGGTAGTAAAAAAAACTTAAATAAAATAAAAGACATAAAGTAAAATACTGAAAATTAAATATTGAAAAGTAAATGCTGAAAGTAAACGCTGAAATTAAATACTGAAAATTAAATGCTGAAAGTAAATTACAGAAAGTAAATTACTGAAAGTAAATTGCTGAAAAGTAAATTGCTGAAAAGTAAATTGCTGAAAGTAAATTACTGAAAAGTAAAAACTGAAAATTAAAGAAAGAAAAGTATTGTGCGTAAAAGTAAATTGCTGAAACTAAAAACTTAAAAGTAAAGAAAAGAAAGTGCGAAAGCGGAAATTAATTATTGAAAGCTGTAAATAAACAAACAAGATACAATCTTCTTAGTATTCTTAAGGAATTCCTTAGAAGAAAGTATGAATTTTACAAATGAAATGACTTGGTATTTATAGGCAAAATTTTACCTCCATCAAATCATCCACCAAATCAATTATTAATTGCTCCACTAATTACTCCACCAAATCCATTATTAATTGCTCCACTAATCTCTTATCATGTTTGGTGATGATTTGATAATTTTTATTATTTATTTATTAATTTATTTTTTGCTTTGAAAATGATTGAAAGTGACTTTAATAATTACACACAACACACTTCTGGATGGTTCATCAATTTCGGGCATGAAATCCTCATAATTAAAAATTATTTTTTCTTTCAAAGCTGTAGATCTCTGAGTCTTCTTTAATCTGGAACTTGAATCAGCTCAATCCGATAACGGAGTAAAAAGTTATGCCCAAAATACAACAGATGCGCAAAATTGGAATTTCCAAAACTGCACTTCGTCAAAAACGCCCTTTCAAGTTTCCAATCTCCAAAATTAAAATATTGTAGGCATTGCATTTTCGCATGTGAAACCCGATGATGAGTCTCAGTTGGAGGCACTACTTTTTTAGCTAAGGATATTGCGGGAAACGGAGGTTGGAAGGGGAAATTCAGAATAAGTACGTCATCAAGTTCATTTCACAAGCTCACTGTCTTCGTTAGTGCTGCGTTCGTTACTACGTTCGAACGTCAGGCAGATTGCGGACGTTCGTGCCGCGTTCGAATTGGCGTTCGAACGGTGCCGATAATTCTGGTTTTGCTGCTAGCCTCACACCCCAGCCCATTTAGCTCCCCAAAGCCTATAAAACACATCCCAATTTAAATAAATAAATATTAATTAAAACATTAACTAAATAAGATAATAATTAAATTAATTAAATAATTAAATAAAACATTTACCAATTAAATAAAACATTTACCAAACTTAAACTAAAATCATGCCTAATTTAAATAATTTGAATATATTATATACTAAAACTAAAAAGAAGATATACCTAATTAAAATCAATCCTAACCAATTAAAGCCAATCATATATTTGACTTCCTAATCTAACAAGACATCTACCAATTTAAAATAGTTGACTTCCTAATTTAAAATATTTTGTCCCCCCTCAATCTTGTGTATACCATCCTTAGGACTCATAATTTGGAAACTAGATCTCTTCCTTGTGAGACAAGGGCAAACCCTAGCTCTCTTCTATATAAACATGCATTAACCTAGCCACACCATCTCTCCACTCTCTCTAATACACGCCCAAGACAAAAAAGAAAACACTTGACATATACACAAAAAGAGAACAAAGAGCCCTAACCATATCTTCCATAGCCGAATCCTCCACAAGCAACTATCCTCCATAGCCGAATCCAAAACAAACCAAACTCACCCTTAGCCAAATCCAGAACACGAAAATCCTTCAAAGTCGAGACCACCACAAGCAATAACCCTCCTTAGCCGAATCATAACACTCCCCTCCTTCACCGAGAACACATCCCCCCATACAGCCCTTACAATCATTGAAACACCCCCTAAAACACGCCTAAACAGCCCTTGAATCACCTTAAAACAGCAGCCCAAATCCTCTTAAAACACTGCCTAAAAATCTTAAAAACAGTAACATAAAGAGACTGCATTCATAATCTTAAAAATAATCACACACAACTGCACTAAGAACCCACACAAACTTGGAACAGTTCATTGAAACGTCAAAAAAGGTGGCCTGAGTAGTGAGCAGCAAAATAGAGGCCGAACATTTGACTGTATTTTACTTATTTGTCGAATCTTGTTTGTGTATGATGTGTGTTGTGGGTATTGGATGAATGGAAGAGTGTCGTCTCTTGTGGTATATAGGATGGAAACCCAGACGTAAATTCCGTAGCCGAATCTGAATGGACGGTAGTGCGGTCTGTACTTGGGATACAACTCCACGTACCACTTGAGTAAACGGCACTCTCTTTTGTTTTGTGTTGCTTTGGTTTATTTATTTTTCGTCACTTAAATTCTGCATGTTGCTTATTTGTGCATTACTCAATCGAGCGCATGGGCTTAGTAAGTGGAATGAAAGATCCCCTATGGGGAAGGGCTTAAAGCCCTTTACCACGATGCTTTGCCGTGCCGGTTGACGTGTGTTCGGTTGGATGTAAGATGTGTTCAATCGGGCATACTTAGTTTGATATGATTGTCTTTATGTTTGTATGTATGATGTGATGTGACGCGCATGGGCTTAGTATGTTGGTCTAAAGGTCCTCTCTTTGAGAGATCAAGAGCCCCAAAAGGCCACCTTTACGGCAGTACTTCGCCGTGCCCCTTTATTTTATTGTCTATGTATTGCGTCCCATTTCATGCATCAGGTCTGTTCCCATTCGAACGCGTTTACGAACGCAACTCGAACGCGCATGCATTTTGCCTTATCATGCATCAGGTCTCATTTCCGTTCGAACGCGTTAACAAATGCCATACGAACGTGAGCATTCTGTTTTATTTCCGTTCGAACGCGTTAACAAATGCCAGACGAATGTGAGCATTCTGTTTCATTTCCGTTCGAACTCGTTCACAAACGCCATACGAACGTGTGCATTCTGTTTTATTCCCGTTCGAACGCGTTTACGAACGTTACTCGAACGAGAACCTTCTGTTTACCGTTCGAATGCGTATACGAACGCTGCACGAACACATACGGTAAATAGATTCTCTCGCATCACATTACGACATGTCCATCTTGGCATATGGTTACCCCTTTTTTACGCTATGCATTTGTATTACCTCTCTAGTTGTCTATTTCTGTTATGCGCCTACAATATTATTTGTCGTCATTTTGATTTCCTTTACATTACACGCAAATGTTACCATGACTGTTTGTGTTTATATTTACATGAATGATTGAATTCTTATGACGTTATGTGTTTGTTGGGGCAAAGGCCTACCTTTGAGTATGTGAATTTGGCAATAAGATTTGGCTTCATGTATGTTAGATGTAAACTATACTCTTAAGCATGTGAATCTAGGATTGTGGTGCACTTGGAAATGTCTGTCATAGGCTTGGTTGGATTATTGCATAAATCTTTACATTACAAGTTGCATAAGTAAGGGACCATTTCGAACCCAATGGTTTGAGGTCTTTCCTTGCGAGGGGTGAGTGCGGCCTTAAATCTTTGTCCCGGTTCACACCGGGTGGCGACTCCATTACTCTCTGGTTTAGTCCCTCGTGGCTACTCCGTACTCCCGACTAGGCCGCGAGCCTAGAACAGCATTGCGTCGCCCCAGATTTCTGTGTTCCTACAGTCTGGCGACTCCACTGGGGATAGAGAATCAGCCCCGAAATAATGCCTTGTAATGTATAGATTTATGCTTTAATTAACCGTGTCTACAAATGTGTGAAATGGGGGTTGTGATCAAAGGCATTTTAAGGCTAGGTAATGGTTTGGTGTCTTCCTTCACTCACTACCTTTCTAGAAGGAAAAGCTGTGAAGGCACCTAGATAGCCATCTACTCGTAGCCTATTGTGATGGACTAATTTGGAAGACTCGTTGTTTATTCCTGACACCAAGCGATAAGAGCCTAAGAGGCTTGGGTATTTAAGTGAGCCTCGCTCCACCTTCCCTCTGGGGAATCTACAACGGGAAATCCATTTGACAGTCTGTCACACACCATAGCTCATTGGCACGTACCTTAGTGTATAAAAAAGGGTGTGCTCACTTGGTTGCTCGAACCCTTGATTGGGGAGACCTAGTTGTGGGCCGTCCTTCGCCGATGAGAGCCTTTGTCCATACTCCCACGAACCCATGCGTAGACCGGGTTGTATAGCCTATAACAAATATTTCCTTGTGCTTTATGACCATTATCATTTGGATGAATTGGACTCTTTGTCAAAAATTTGAACTTGCTGGGCCATTTAAACTGGGGCAAGTTCGTATCCTATGACAATTAGGCCCAAAGCTTCTGAAATGATGGTGGGCCACACGGTAGAAGTTATTATTTTATGTTTATAATATCTTCCTTGTATGCTTATGTTTGGGAACATTGCTATTTGAATCCATCTGAGTCTTTTGTCATGAGATATGGGCTTGTTGGGCCATTTAAACTGGGACAAGAACATATCTTATGACGAATGGGCCAAAAGGCTTCTAAATAACAATGGGCCATTTTATGATTGTGTTCGGAATATTATCATTTGGATTTAGTTGGGCTCTTTGCCATAAGTCATGAACTCGTTGGGCCATTTAAACTGGGACGGGTTCACTCTTATGACAGTTGTCCCAAAAGCTTCTAAAATGATAATAGGCGATTTGTTTGAAGATTTTATTTGATTTAGTATATGTTATATAATTCTTATGCACATCATGCATACATACATCATGCTAACCCTTGTGTTCAAAAAGCCATCATAGATTCCCGTTGGGTTAGGGAAAAGGGAAGACTCACCAAAATACTGGGAACAGACATGAGTGAATCAGATATTGAGGTATCCCGTATGGATCAGTTGGAAAACAGTCTCGCCAAGGTCACCGAACAGTTGCAAGCCATGACCACTGCCATGGCAAATATGGCTGTGCCCCATGCTGGGGGAAATTCTGAGAATATGAGGCGCGAGGAGCCTCCGAATGGGTTGGGGGATGATATCCCCACTTTTGATGAGGACATAGCAGAGTATGCAACAAGCAAAGTGATTGGGTCTCAGACAGAATTTCAGAAGCTTCGGGATCAGGTTGAAACAGTTACCCACAAAATGAGGGGTAAACATGAAGAGTTGTTAGATTATGAGGCAATGACCTTCGGAGAACAGCTGCCAGCTCAGTTTAAAATGCCGGACATGGCCAAGTTTAATGGGAATGGAGACCCGAGAGTCCATCTGTAGTAATATGTCTCAGTCATGAGTTCAGTGGGCCTATCACAACGCCAAGTCCAAAAGATGTTTGGGATGTCACTCGAGGGGGCACCTGTGGTTTGGTATCATAGCCTTGAGAAGAAGGTTAAGGAAGATTGGAGGGAACTAGCTGATGCTTTTCTGAAGCAGTATGTTACGGATTTAGAAATTGACTTGTCACTCCGTGATTTGGAGAACACTAAGCAGAAGCCAGAGGAAAGTTTTAAAGAGTATGTGGATCGCTGGAGAAGCCAGCTTTTGAAAATGCAGACTCGGTCTTCAGAGAAAGACCAAATTAAGATGATTATCAAGGGCACCATGCCCTCTATTTATAATAAGCTGAGGAGGATGACTTCGATGATTTCTGATTTTCGACAGTTGAGGGAAACTGTCATGGATATTGAGGAAGAGGAGGCTGAAAACAGAAAGTTTTATGGCCAGAATAAAAGAACTTTTGGGGGCCCTTCTGAGACAAAGCCCGCTACTACCGAAGTCGCTGCCATCAGAAACAGGCAATTCTCCAACCTTGGTAGACCTTTGTCGAAGGTGTTTGAAAAGTTACAGGGACAAGGAATCTTGAAACCCTTAGAAGGCAAGCCACTTCCACACCCCCCACCACCACACATAAATGTGAACCTTTATTGTCACTTCCACCAGCTACATGGCCATGACACCGACAACTGCACCCGCCTCAGGCATGAAATTCAAGATCTCATAGATTCCTATAAAATACCCAACCCATGAAAAGAAACCATCAACCACCAAGCTTCTTACATGGATGACAGTGAAGAACCATAGGCCGAGGAAGAAGGCAGTGCTGCAGATGATGGAGATGTTCCTCCTAGTCTATTTGATCCAGTTTTTTTTAATGACATTGATTTTGTTACTTTTTCGAACTCTTTTCCTCAACAATAATAAAGACGTTCATTTTGCTGAAACTCTTCTGCAATATGAGAATATTTGAGAAAAGCATTCAACCTTGGTACTATGGAATCCAGTGATGAACACGGGGAACCTTCGAAGTAAGCAAACAGAAAAGATAAGATAGACATTCAGAAATTGGGAAATAGAGCCAGTGAAAATATCAGACTTGGAAGGGAATTAGTTCACCGAGCCGATCAACGTAGACAGATTGAAGAAATAGCTTGTCTGAGGAAGAGAAGGCTAAGCAGTCACCAAGAGAATTGACGGAAGACCTAACCCAACGGGATAGGAACATTCATGCATGCATACACGTAATACATTTTGCATCCTTTCGTGTTTGTTCTGTTTTGTAATAACAGGTTTCAAAGAGAAAAAAAAAAGAAAGCGCCGAATGCAAGCCAACCAGAAGCAGTAACAGTACAATGTCAGCAGTCTTCGGAACGGATCACATGGGCGAGGCCATATCATCAGTATCAGTTGGGATGAATCCCGAGGGTCGAGGCCCACATCAGTATCAGTTTGGGAGCGAGGCCCATATCGGTAGTAGTTAGGGCCGAGGCCCACATTATCAGTTGTTTCGGTAATAAGCAGACTCAGGGGGGCGAGGCCCATATCGGTAGCAGTTAGGGCCGAGGCCCAAACAGTGTCAGCATTGCCGGGTATGGCATTTTGGGGGCGAGGCCCACATTACAACAGATCAGTTCTACCGAGAATGGCACTCCGAGAATGGAGATATAATCCAAGAATGGAGCAGAGTTCAAGAATGAACAAGTCGGAAATGACACTCCGAGAATGGAGATATAATCCAAGAATGGAGCAGAGTTCAAGAATGAACAAGTCGGAAATGACACGAGAATGGAGATATAATCCAAGAATGGAGCAGAGTTCAAGAATGAACAAGTCGGAAATGACACTCCGAGAATGGAGATATAGTCGGGAATGGACAGTTCAAGAATGAACAAGCCGAGAATGGCAATCCAAGAATGGAACATAGTTCAAGAATGAACAAGCCGGGAATGGCATTCCAGGAATGGAAATACAGTTCAGGAATGAACAAGCTGGGAATGGCACTCCAAGAATAGAAGCACGGTTCGGGAATGAATCACCTCACAGTAACAGTTCGGGAATGGACCACCTTACAGTAACAGTTCGGGAATGGACATCTCACAGTAAACAGTTCGGGAATGGACATCTCACAGTAACAGTTCGGGAATGGACATCTCACAGTAACAGTTCGGGAATGGACCACCTCACAGTAACGGTTCGGGAATGAACCACGTCACAGTAACGGTTCGTTCGGGAATGGACCCACACACACAGTAATCAATGAGTTCGGGAATGGACATCTCACAGTAACAGTTCGGGAATGGACATCTCACAGTAACGGTTTGTGAATGGACACCTCACAGTAACGGTTCGGGAATGGACCACATCACAGCACGGTTCGGGAATGAACCAGGGGTCGCAACACCCCACCATCCAACTCAACTCAACACATGGTAAGTCAAGTGGCAGCTGGCGAGCCAGGTAAGTGAAAATGCATTGCATAACTTTGATAGGATTGTTTAAAGTCACACACTGCACAAGTCCCATCAAAGTGGGGGCGACTGTAGGCATTGCATTTTCGCATGTGAAACCCGATGATGAGTCTCAGTTGGAGGCACTACTTTTTTAGCTAAGGATATTGCGGGAAATGGAGGTCGGAAGGGGAAATTCAGAATAAGTACGTCATCAAGTTCATTTCACAAGCTCACTGTCTTCGTTAGTGCTGCGTTCGTTACTACGTTCGAAAGTCAGGCAGATTGCGGACGTTCGTGCCGCGTTCGAATTGGCGTTCGAACGGTGCCGGTAATTCTGGTTTTGCTGCTAGCCTCACACCCCAGCCCATTTATCTCCCCAAAGCCCATAAAACACATCCCAAATTAAATAAATAAATATTAATTAAAACATTAACTAAATAAGATAATAATTAAATTAATTAAATAATTAAATAAAACATTTACCAATTAAATAAAACATTTACCAAACTTAAACTAAAATCATGCCTAATTTAAATAATTTGAATATATTATATACTAAAACTAAAAAGAAGATATACCTGATTAAAATCAATCCTAACCAATTAAAGCCAATCATATATTGACTTCCTAATCTAACAAGACATCTACCAATTTAAAATAGTTGACTTCCTAATTTAAAATATTTTGTCCCCCCTCAATCTGTGTATACCATCCTTAGGACTCCTAATTTGGAAACTAGATCTCTTCCTTGTGAGACAAGGGCAAACCCTAGCTCTCTTCTATATAAACATGCATTAACCTAGCCACACCATCTCTCCACTCTCTCTAATACACGCCCAAGACAAAAAGAAAACACTTGACATATACACAAAAAGAGAACAAGAGCCCTAACCATATCTTCCATAGCCGAATCCTCCACAAGCAACTATCCTCCATAGCCGAATCCAAAACAAACCAAACTCACCCTTAGCCAAATCCAGAACACGAAAATCCTTCAAAGTCGAGACCACCACAAGCAATAACCCTCCTTAGCCGAATCAAAACACTCCCCTCCTTCACCGAGAACACATCCCCCCATACAGCCCTTACAATCATTGAAACACCCCCTAAAACACGCCTAAACAGCCCTTGAATCACCTTAAAACAGCAGCCCAAATCCTCTTAAAAAACTGCCTAAAAATCTTAAAAACAGTAACATAAAGAGACTGCATTCATAATCTTAAAAATAATCACACACAACTGCACTAAGAACCCACACAAACTTGGAACAGTTCATTGAAACGTCAAAACAGGTGGTCTGAGCAGTGAGCAGCAAAACAGAGGCCGAACAGGATCAGAACGGAGTTCGAACCGCAAGCAAAACAGCAAAGCAGTGAGCTAGGACGCTAAACCAGTGAACTGGAGAAGTTGAGGAGCTGTACCCTTCCGACGTCCGTGAAACGCAAGCCTGAAAGTTGGCAAAAAGGTTAGACCTGAGGGTACTTTTCACACCCGTGTTTATGTAACTTTCGTTATTTATTTTGACTGTATTTTACTTATTTGTCGAATCTTGTTTGTGTATGATGTGTGTTGTGGGTATTGGATGAATGGAAGAGTGTCGTCTCTTGTGGTATATAGGATGGAAACCCAGACGTAAATTCTGTAGCCGAATCCGAATGGACGGTAGTGCGGTCTGTACTTGGGATACAACTCCACGTACCACTTGAGTAAACGGCACCCTCTTTTGTTTTGTGTTGCTTTGGTTTATTTATTTTTCGTCACTTAAATTCTGCATGTTTCTTATTTGTGCATTACTCAATCGAGCGCATGGGCTTAGTAAGTGGAATGAAAGATCCCCTACGGGGAGGGGCTTAAAGCCCTTTACCACGATCCTTTGCCGCGCCGGTTGACGTGTGTTCGGTTGGATGTAAGATGTGTTCAATCGGGCATACTTAGTTTGATATGATTGTCTTTATGTTTGTATGTATGATGTGATGCGACGCGCATGGGCTTAGTATGTTGGTCTAAAGGTCCTCTCTTTGAGAGATCAAGAGCCCCAAAAGGCCACCTTTACGGCAGTACTTCGCCGCGACCCTTTATTTTGTTGTCTATGTATTGTGTCCCATTTCATGCATCAGGTCTGTTCCCGTTCGAACGCGTTTACGAACGCAACTCGAACGCGCATGCATTTTGCCTTATCATGCATCAGGTCTCATTTCTGTTCGAACGCGTTAACAAACGCCATACGAACGTGAGCATTCTGTTTCATTTCCGTTCGAACGCGTTAACAAATGCCAGACGAACGTGAACATTCTGTTTCATTTCCGTTCAAACTCGTTCACAAACGCCATACGAACGTGTGCATTCTGTTTCATTCCCGTTCGAACGCGTTTACGAACGCTACTCGAACAAGAACCTTCTGTTTACCGTTCGAACGCGTATACGAACGCTGCACGAACGCATACGGTAAACAGATTCTCTCGCATCACATTACGACATGTCCATCTTGGCATATGGTTACCCTTTTTTTACGCTATGCATTTGTATTACCTCTCTAGTTGTCTATTTCTGTTATGCGCCTACAATATTATTTGTTGTCATTTTGATTTCCTTTACATTACACGCAAATGTTACCATGACTGTTTGTGTTTATATTTACATGAATGATTGAATTCTTATGACGTTATGTGTTTGTTGTTGCAAAGGCCTACCTTTGAGTATGTGAATTTGGCAATAAGATTTGGTTTCATGTATGTTAGATGTAAACTATACTCTTAAGCATGTGAATCTAGGATTGTGGTGCACTTGGAAATGTATGTCATAGGCTTGGTTGGATTATTGCATAAATCTTTACATTACAAGTTGCATAAGTAAGGGACCATTCCGAACCCAATGGTTTGAGGTCTTCCCTTGCGAGGGGTGAGTGCGGCCTTAAATCTTTGTCCCGGTTCACACCGGGTGGCGACTCCATTACTCTCCAGTTTAGTCCCTCGTGGCTACTCCGTACTCCCGACTAGGCCGCGAGCCTAGAACAGCATTGCGTCGCCCCAGATTTCTGTTTTCCCACAAATATCAAGTCTAATAATTGCCCTTATTTGACCCATATTTCATCCTAAATGATTTCATTGAGATCCGATATTATTTTATCTGCAAAATAAACTAAAACACATCATAACGTTCATCAAACCCGAGAAACTAAACAAAATATTAAGTTAAAGGGGCGGTAAATATTGATATATTTTCCGCTCATCAAATATTATTTATGTATCTATGCTAGCCCAATGTGGGTATACTTTTATATTTCGGAACACTGGGTGTTTTATGTATAAAATGATATGGAAATTTGCACTGCTGATGTAAATAATGGTCTATATATTTTGAATATGAATCAATCTCAAACATATAATGTAACAAACAAAAGGCTTAAAGTAAGTAACAAAGATGAAAATTACATGTGGCATTGTCGTCTGGGACACATAAACAAGACACGTATATCCACACTTTCGAAGAGTGGGTACTTGGACGGATTTGATCCAAATTCATATGACGTCTGTGAATCTTGTTTATTAGGCAAGATGCCTAAATCATATTTTAGCGGTAAAGGTGCACGTGCCACCGAACTGTTAGCCCTTGTTCATAGTGACGTTTGTGGGCCCATGTCTAGCCAGGATAGAGGTGGATATGAATACTTCGTAACCTTTACGGATGATGCATCGCGTTATGGTTATGTGTATCTTATGAGGCACAAGTCGGAAACTTTGGAGAAATTCAAAGAATTTCGACACGAAGTAGAAAAACATACTGGCAAAAGTATTAAGACATTACAGTCGGACCGTGGTGGTGAATACTTGAGCAATGAGTTTCTTGATTACTTGAAAGAATATGGTATTCTTTCACAGTAGACTCCTCCAGGAACACCGCAATTAAATGGTGTGTCTGAATGGAGAAACCGAACTTTGTTAGACATTGTAAGGTCTATAATGAGTCGCACAGAGCTACCTATTTCCTTATGGGGATATGCATTGAACAATGCAATACTTATTTTGAATAAGCTTCCGTCAAAGTCTGTTCAACAGACTCCGTATGAAATATGGACAGGAATGAAACCGGGTTTCTCATTCCTGAAGATTAGGGGTTGCTGGGCATACATCAAACGTTTGGAAGGTACCAAACTTGAACCCAAATCGGATAAATGCCTATTTGTAGGACATCCTAGGGAAACCAACGGATATTATATCTATCACCCACAAGAGAACAAAGTATTTGTTGCTCTAAAGCGGTTTTCCTTGAGAAGGAATTCCTTAATGCAGTGATAAGTGGGAGGAAAGTAGAACTCGATGAAAATCGGAGTGATATTGTTCCTGGCGTAGAATCCTTAACGGAACATGAACAGTCCATCTGGGATGAGACTGCACCACAATCTTCGAATACACAATGACCGCGTACGTCAGAGGGAGTCAGAAAACAACCTGAGAGGTATGGGTTTCTGATCTCACCTCATGTGAATATTAATCTTATTGAGGAAGACGAGCCGGCTACGTATGAGGAAACGATACAAGGTATCGACTCCGATTAATGGCAAGATGCCATGAATTCCGAAATAGATTCCATGTACACCAACCAAGTTTGGACACTGGTTGATGCACCAGAAGGCGTAAAGCCTATTGGTTGCAAATGGGTCTTCAAAAGGAAGACCGACATGGATGGCAACATACAAACGTACAAAGCTATGCTTGTAGGGAAAGGGTATCGTCAACGACATGGTGTCGATTACGACGAAACTTTTTCATCTCTTGCCATGATTAAATCCATTTGGATAATGCTTGCTATTACTGCATATTTCGATTACAAGATATGGCAGATGGACGTCAAAACCGCTTTCCTTAACTGAAACCTTTTAGAGGATGTTTATATGCAACAACTTGACGGTTTTTTCGTACCAAGACTTGCAAACAAGGTTTGTAAGTTAAATCGATCAATTTATGGATTGAAGCAAGCATCGCGTTCTTGGAACCAACGTTTTGATGAGATCATAAAAGAATATGATTTCGTTCAAAACGAGGATGATCCTTGTGTATATAAGAAGGTTATTGGGAGCACACTGACATTCATTGTCCTTTACGTTGATGATGTATTGCTTATTGGAAATGATATTACCATGTTAACATCGGTGAAAGCTTGGCTTTCATTAAAATTCTCCATGAAGGATCTGGGAGAAGCAGCCTTTATTCTAGGAATAAAGATCTACCGGGATAGATCTAGAAAGCTGCTTGGACTCTCCCAGAGCACGTACATTGACAAAGTGTTGAAGAGATTCAACATGGATCAGTCTAAGATGGGACTGTTGCCAGTGTCACATGGCGTCACTCTATCTAAGGACATGTGTCCTAAAACTCAAGATGAGAGAGACAACATGAGTCGGATATCGTTCGCCTCGAAAGTCAGATCGATCATGTATGCCATGATATGTATGCGACCTGATGTCTCATATGCTTTGAGCATGTGTAGTCGCTATCAGGCCGATCCAGGTGATGGTCACTGGATGGCAGTTAAGAATATCCTTAAGTATCTTAGACGAACTAAGGATGCTTTCTTAATCTATGGAGATGGAGAACTTGAGGTAACAGGGTATACCAATGCAAGTTTCCAAACTGATAAAGACGACTGTAAGTCGCAATCCGGGTACATATTTTGTTTGAATAACGGAGCAGTAAGCTGGAAATCTTCCAAGCAAGAGACTATTGCCGATTCAACAACAGAAGTGGAGTACATTGCTGCAGCTGAAGCAGCAAAAGACGCAGTTTGGATCCGTAAATTCCTAATTGGATTAGGAGTAGTTTTGTTAGGAGCTAAGTCTGTTCCATTGTATTGTGACAATAACGGGGCTATAGCGCAGGCTAAGGAACCACGGTCTCATCAACGATCCAAGCATGTTCTTCGATGTTTCCATCAGATTCGTGAGATCATACTTCGTGGGGATGTGAAGATCGAGAAGGTCGCATCAGATGACAACATTACAGATCCGCTGACGAAAGCTATTCCTCAGCAAACGTTTGAGCGACATGTACATAGTTCAGGTATTAGATACTTGAGTGACTGGTTATAGGCCAAATGGGAGATTGTTAGACAATTATGACCCATAGCGTCACTATTTGTAAAAGACATTGTGGTTTTTGTACAAATTAATTATGTAGCAATGGAAATTGCATTTTATCATTTTGTAATTTGATTACTTAAATATATAAATGACAAAAGTCCCTATGATTAGTTCCAGATTATAAGATATGAGACAGTATCATATCTTGTAATTCCGTTAATTCGGAATTAGCGAACCCGAGCCAGGGATGTGTCGCGGGCCCACTCGAATTTTGAATCAAGTGGGGCCCACATGTCACATCACTTGTCACTTTAATTAGCTTTTTGGTGATGGGTTTTGGTGAAAGAATTATGGTGACTTGTAAAACACATTTTGTATGTAATGATTGAAAGACTTTTACCAAACATTTGGTATATCTTTCATTTGTTTTTGGAAATCAAATTCATTCACTCATTTTCACTCTCTCTCACGGTTTCAACCAAAAGAAAACATTCTCCTCTCTTTGCCTCTCATTGCCGAGAATTGCAAGGAAGATTAAGAAGTTTTGTTGCAAAATTTCTAAGTTGCTAGCACATCAAGGAATCATCCAAGGTGATAGGGAAACCATCCCAAAAGCTTGGAATCAAAGCATAAAGCTTGGAGCTTGGATCTTCTTCCCAAAGTGAAGCTTGGCCGAATACTTGGAGGAAAATTTTTCAATTTGACGCATCCTAATCCGTTCATTGTAAGTATGATTTCGCCATACTTTAATCTTTGTATTCACTTTATTTCATTGCTTATATGATTTTGGATTAAGTCTTAGAGACCAACACAATAGACTTTGACGGAACCTTATTCAAAATAAGTATTGCATTGTTCAATGCGTATCCCCAGAAGGAAATTGGTAGCTCAGTGCGACTCATCATAGACCTTACTATGTCCAACAAAGTTTGGTTTCTCTGTTCGGACACACCGTTCAATTGAGGTGTTCCGGGAGGAGTCCACTGTGAAAGAATACCATATTCTTTCATGTAATCAAGAAACTCACTGCTCAAGTATTCTCCACCATGGTCCGACCGTAATGTTTTAATACTTTTGGCGGTCTGTTTTTCTACTTCGTGTCGAAACTCTTTGAATTTCTCAAAAGTTTCCGACTTGTGTCTCATAAGATACACATAACCATAACGCGATGCATCATCCGTAAATGTTACGAAGTATTCATACCCACCTCTAGCCTGGCTAGACATGGGCCTGCATACGTCATATTGAATGAGGGCTAGCAGCTCGGTGGCACGTACATTTTTACCACTAAAAGGTGTTTTAGGCATTTTGCCTAATAAACAAGATTCGCAGACATCATATGAATTAGGATCAAATCTGTCCAAGTATCCACTCTTCGAAAGTGTGGATATACGATTCTTGTTAATGTGTCCCAAACGAGAATGCCACAAATAAGTTTCATCCGTGTTACTCAATTTGAGCCTTTTATTTGTCATGTTATATGTTTGAGATTCATTTATATTCAAAATATAAAGACCATTATTAACATCTTCTGTACATATCAAAATATCATCTTTATATACAAAACACCCAGTGTTCCGGAATACAAAGGTATACCCGCATCGAGTTAAACAAGATACAGAGATGATGTTTCTAGTCAAACTAGGTACAAAATAACAGTCACCTAATGTAATCACATGCCCCAATAGCAGATACAAAACATAGGTCCCAACAGCCAAAACAGCAACTCTCGTCCTATTTTCGACTCGTAGGTCGATCTCATCTGAAGCTAGTCTTTTACTAATCAGCAGATCATGCACATCAATACATATGTGAGTACCACATCCAAAATCAAAAATCCAATTTTTAAAACCAGTAGTGGACATGTTTATAACAAACATACTTGAAGCCGGAGCCTTACCCGTCTTCACTTCCTTCAACTCCGTCTTGTACTCACGGCAGTCACACTTCCAGTGACCCCGTTTGCCACAATATAGGCAGACGTCTTGGGATATGTCTTTAGTCTTCCCATAAGACTTTGATGATTTGGCCTTGCCCTTTTTCTTCCTTTTCTACAAACCCCTATAAGCCTTTGGCCAAGCCTTGGCCTTCTGGGATGTCGAAGTAAGGTGTGCCTTGCACTTCTTGCCCTTCAAAAGCTCTGGCTATGCTTTTTTTCAGTATCGCCATTAACTCTCCAAGAGTTTTCTCTTGGTTCATCATGTTATAGTTGAACCCACCTCAGCAGTCGGGCAGAGACTGTAAGATCAAATCTATGGAAGTCTCGGCCTCGAAGGTTATGCCCAGTTGACCTAACTGTTTGATGTCAGCAATCATCTACGACACATAGTGCTCGATAGATGTACCCTCTAACGTACGTGAGCGAAAGAGTTTTTTTTGCAATTCGTACTTCTGAGATCTAAGATTAGATATGTGAAGGTCCTTTAATTGCAACATTATACTATAAGGATCCAATCCGTTATTCTGACAACGAAATTTAGGAGTCATTGCGGCAAGCATGACAGATTGAGCACTAAAGTTATCATCACGATGAGTCTTCCAAAGCTCATGCTCCTTTATTTGCTCAACTTCGGGCACATGCCCGAGAGGTTTCTCTATGACATAGAGTAACTTCTCGGCTCCCAAGACTATCCTGAGATTCATCTCCCAATCTGGAAAATTGGAGCCGTTAAAGACATTATTGCCCATGATTATGTCCCTAACGATAATCTTTCCAGCCATCTTGATTGCAATAGTCCAACTATCCAATCAACGATTTTGGGTAAACTCAAAATGTAATGGTTATTATAGTCCAACTATATAACCAACTACAAGTAGAGTAATGTCTTGTACAGTCTAACTGTTCAAAGAAAGCAATATAACAATATTAGTCCAACTAATCTATTTATAATAATGATAAATAAAATAAGAGAGCATGAATTAGCAAGTATTAAACGAAATTTCAAATTTAATACTAGCCTCCCACTATTTTTCGGCGAGCCTCTAACCCTCTGTTGAGTACTCGAGAAATGCAGTTTCCTAGTGGGCTAGGATCCCGTTAAATAACACACAACCTTGACTTTGGCCAAAAAGCTGTATGAAACTTAACTAGGTAGATCTCTAAGATCTCTAACATTTTCCTCTGAATCAACTAAGCCTTGGCTTTGGCTCAACAAGCTTAATGATTCCAGTTAAGCGTGACCCATTGACAGTGGGAAAGCTTCGTAATCCACGTCAATGTACAGAAGTGACCTTGACTTTGGCCAACAAGTTACAACTGCCCAAGACATGCAATATATAACAAAGCTTTTGTGGTTCAAACACATCCACGATGGACATTGATCTTGACTTTGACCAACAAATCAAAGTCAATCTTGGATCTTGAGAGAGAACCACTCAATGGAAGGAAAACACTTAATATTAAAGTGAGGGTTTTTCGCATAAATTGGCAACCAATTTATTATCTTTGATTAGGTCTCATAATACACCCTTAACCATGCATTCTAAAAGCATAATAAGGAGCGATAAATTAATAATGATATACGGATAGATATATAATACAATTTGTTCCTAGAACAAATCACTCTCTTTTTCCTCTCTCCCGCTAGCACTTTACATTCTTCTACCCAATTACATAATACATAAAGAAACCTCATTTACATTGAGGGGAATTGGTGAGAAGAGAAATACAAAGAGATAAGGAGGTGAAAGGAATGACACGCAGGTCCAATTTAATAAATAAGTACCATACTTACAACAATTTCCAAAATTGCCCCCACCCAACTAATATCCATCCTATATATATTATTCAGACAAATACATCCAAGTATTCACACAAAGCATAATGTCAATCAATCTAATCCAATTAATTAATCTTCAATTAATGACCATCCAATGTTCATACAACGATTTGATTTCTGCAAGTCCAACTCGTTTAAGAATAAATACTCAAAGTAAGTATTCTTGAATTATATCAAACTATAATTTTAAATCCAATTCAAATTGTATCCAATACTAATTCGTGTTTAATTCCAAATTAAACAATTACACTTTTAATAGTGTCTTTTAGACCTGGATTCCAAATCCAATCCAATTGGGTCTCAAAGGCACAATTAGCATCCAATGCCAATTCAATTAAAGTCCAATGGGCTTTCAATTAATTCTTTAGGCATGGGCTTTGGCCATTATGGATCCAACCCAAGATGCCAAGGCCCAACTAGGAATCACCCTATGCCACAAAATCAATTTAGGTCCATTAGGCCCAATTAAATTTTTAAAGGCCCAAAAGTCAAATTTGGACTTTATGGAAATGGTTTTAGGCCCAATTGGATCCAATCCAATTGTCCAAAACCATACTTGGCCCAACCAAGACCACTAGCCCAAATACAACAAATTAAATTAATATATTATTCCAAATTACATATTAATCCATTTAAAGTGTAATTAATACAATTAATCAATTAATCTAATGTTTCCAAAATACTAATTAATCCAATTAATCATGCTCATTTTTCCAATTCATGTCCAACATAAATTTAAGAAAAATCAATTCAACAACATGCTTCATACTCACGACAATTACATGAAATAACACCCAATTTTGATTTCAATCCAATTAAATCAACAATCAATATTCATTTCATGCTTTTAACACATCCAATTGTCAAATTTCAAAAATTACCATGAACTTAATCTAGGGTACATGCATTCGGCCAAGGGATGGATTTGGGGAAAAATTAATCCAATCAATTTTTAACAATCCAATTGTACATAACTCCAAGTTATCATCATCCAACCATAACCAAACAACCAATTTCGAATTTTCATACTCCAAGCATAAAATCCCCAAAAAAAGTCCATAAACCCTATATTCAAATCATGCTTAGATATGGCTCTGATACCATTATTAGTGTCCTAGACATGCCAAGGATCTCTAAACAATGATTTGTGTATGAATAATCAAGTAAGTTGCGGAAAATACTTACAATGATCAGCTTCGAAATTTCAAAGCTTTCTTTGGATGATGGAAGCTCCAAGCTATAAATTGAATTCCAAACTCATGGGTGAGTTTCCCTATCACCTTAATATGAATCCTTAAGTGCTAGCTTGATGAATTTTTGCAACAAAAATTTAAGAACAATAAGGGAGAAATTCGGCCATGGTGAAGAGTGGAGAGGAAATAGAGAAAATGAATAGTAACTTCAAAAGTTGACTTGGTTCAAGTTTCCAAAAATTGTTTCAAAAGATGTGTTTTGAGTTGACAAAAAGATCCCTTTTAAATGATGTCAACTACTCACATCAACTTGTCAAACAATTGATGTAAGTTGTGGGTCCCACCCAATTAAATTCCAAATCCAAGTTAGCTTACAAAATACACTTTGGGCCCGAGTTCGTTTAATCCGATTAAGTGAATTTTTCGTCGCTAAATAATTAAATCCAATTTAATTAAATAATAATGCCTCGCAAAATTATTATGAAAGTCGCTTACGAATTAATTCCAAATTAATTCGTTCACTTGAATTAAAATCCAATTTTAATTTCGTATTGAAATCCAATTTCAATTTAATATATCCGATATATTATTTTAGCCCAAATAAATAAATTAAATAGAAAAATCCAATTTAACTATTAAATTTATTTAACCGATTAATTCCAAATTAATCGCGTTCTCTCTTCTAGACGAATTTAATCTCAGATAAATTCTTACCGTAATTAATCACAGATTAATTTTTCTCTCTCATAATTAATCCTAGATTAATTCTGTTCGAGTCAAATGTCATTTTTGAATCTTTGAGAAGAGATCCCTGGATATGTTGGCAGTAAATACGGTTGTCGGACTATCCGACACGTGCGTACCCCGTTCCACATTCTCACCATATACAAGCCATGGTTGGCTTCTAGCAAAGCACCGCGCCTACCCAATTCTCTAGAAATATTCAACGAGGAATATATAATATGTATCAGGAGTAGTATACAATATATTGCGTAATACGATCCAGTATCGGATGTCACATGCTAGGCCTATGGCTGGAATTATGTCTGCCCTGTATGAAGCATATATCGGATCATCAGTAACTAGTCTCTGTAATCGGATAATCATGACCTAGTCATACTATCTCGATAGTAGCAGCATTTAAGAGTACTAGTTCTGTATCTTGCGTGATCATCATCTCCATATGATTGAAGTGATACTTCCATCTGACATCACACCCAACACACTACGATTCTCAGTATTATCCTTTGGTTTCCCTAGGATAACCTATAAATACGCACTTATTCGATTTGGGTTCTAGTTTGGTACCATCCAAATGTTTAACGTATGCCCAACATCCCCAAATCTTCAGGAATGAGAAATCTGGTTTCTTTCCTGTCCATATTTCATATGGAGTCTGTCCAACATGTTAGACAATTATGACTCATAGTGTCACTATTTGTAAAAGACATTGTGGTTTTTGTATAAATTAATTATGTAGCAATGGAAATTGTATTTTATCAATTTGTAATTTGATTACTTAAATATATAAATGATAAAAGTCCTTATGATTAGTTCCAGATTATAAGATATGAGACAGTATCAATCCATAAAGGTTTAATCATTAAATATCCATAGTCGTAGTATTATCGAGGCTGGACTTCGATAATGCGGAATAGACTAGTATTGCACTTGTGCGTGTAATGGAAGTGTAACGGCATAGTTCTCATATATTTAAGTATTGGATACTTATGCAAGTGTGATAGGAGGTTATGTTTACTGATGGTACGGAAACAGCTTCGCTCTGGATAGACCCCGCGGAATCTCATTGGTAGTATGACTATGTGTCTATGGGAGTCCGCATCAGGGTAGGTGTATTTGTTCTTAACCTGAGACTTGCATCGCTAGTACTTGCGACAATCAATACGCTTTGGTTTTGGTCGTCCAGGACTTTAACAGGTTCTGCGTACGCCTCTTCTGCGTTTATTGAGAATCGTAGTGTATTGGGTGTGATGTCAAGATGGAAGTATCACTTCAGTCATATGGAGATGATGATCACGCATGGATACAGAACTGATACTCTAAATTGGTTGCAACCATCGAGATAATATGACATTTTCATGATTATCTGATTAAAGAGACTAGTTGCTTGTAATCCGATATATGCTTCGTACGGGACAGACACTATTCCAGCCTCAGGCCTTGCATGTGACATCTAATACTGGATCGCAATACGCAATACTATGTATACTACGCCTGACATAGATTAAATATTCCATTAAGAATATTTCTGGAGAATTGGGTAGGCACGGTGCTTTGCTAGAAGCCAACCATGTCTCGTAAATCGGTAAAAATATAGTACGAGGTACGAACGTGTTCGGATAGTCTGACGACCGGATTTACTGCCAACATATCCAGGGATCTCTTGGGTCGCTTCCCGAAGATTCACCGATGACGTATGATTCGAGCATAATTAATATGGGATTAATTACGGAGATATTTTATTTAGGATAAAATACTATTTGAAGAGAGAGAATGATTAATTTGGAATTAATCGATAAAATAATATATTCGATATATTAAACGAAATTAGATTTCGACGCGGAATTAAAATTGGATTTTAATTCGGGTAAAAGAATTAATTTAGAATTGATTCGCGAGCGACGTGAATAGTAATTTTGCTTGGCATAATTATTTAATTAAATTTGATTTAATTACGTCGCAACAGAAAATTCGTTAATTCGGAATTAGCGAACCCGAGCCCAGGATGTGTCGCGGGCCCACTCGGATTTTGAATCAAGTGGGGCCCACATGTCACATCACTTGTCACTTTAATTAGCTTTTTGGTGATAGGTTTTGGTGAAAGAATTATGGTGACTTGTAAAACACATTTTGTGTGTAATGATTGAAAGACTTTTACCAAACATTTGGTATATTTTTCATTTGTTTTTGGAAATCAAATTCATTCACTCATTTTCACTCTCTCTCACGGTTTCAACCAAAAGAAAACACTCTCCTCTCTTTGCCTCTCATTGCCGAGAATTGCAAGGAAGATTAAGAAGTTTTGTTACAAAATTTCTATGTTGCTAGCACATCAAGGAATCATCCAAGGTGATAGGGAAACCATCCCAAAAGCTTGGAATCAAAGCATAAAGCTTGGAGCTTGGATCTTCTTCCCAAAGTGAAGCTTGGCCGAATACTTGGAGGAAAATTTTTCAATTTGACGCATCCTAATCCGTTCATTGTAAGTATGATTCCGCCATACTTTAATATTTGTATTCACTTTATTTCATTGCTTATATGATCTTGGATTAAGTCTTAGAGACCAACAATGGTATCAGAGCCTTGAATAAGCATGAAAATTGAATTTAGGGTAAATTTAGGGTAAATTTTATTTGAGCATGATTTAAGCAAATTGTTTGTTTGAGCATGCTTGTATATGGATAACTTGGAGTTATATGTGATCAATTTGAAGAAAATTTAATTGGATTAACTTTTCCCTTATTTGGTATGATGGCCGAATGTATAACAAGCCCTAAAGTCATGGTATTTTTTGTTTTTTGATCATTGGATGAGTTTAAAGACTTGGGATAAATTGATTAATGATTTAATTGGATTGAAATCGAAATCGGTTTAAAAAAAACCCCAAAATGCCATGACTTAGATGAGCATGAAATGAGATGATTTTTGTTACAATAATGTTGGACATGTGTTGGACAAATTCAAGCATGATTAATTAATTAAATTGATATTTTGGAAATGTTAATTTAGATAATTAATTATTGTAATACACTTTAATTAGTTAAATTATGAAATTTGGAATTTTAAAATTTAATTAGTTGGGCTTAATTTAGAATTAGGCTTATAATGTTGTATTTAGGCCTAATGGGCTTGGTTGGGCCAATTTGGTTTAGGATAATTGGATTGGATCCAAATTGGGCCTAAATCATACCATTAAGTCTAAATATGACAAATGGGCCTTTTATGTTTAATTGGGTCTTATGGGCCGAAATTGGTTTCTTGGCAAATAGGGTGATTCCTTAATTGGGCTTTGGTATTTGGGTTTGACCAATTTTTTAACCAAAGTCCATGCCTTAAGAAATTAATTGAAAGCCCATTTGACTTTAATTAAACTACATTGGATGTTAATTGGGGTTTGAGGCCCATTTAGATTAGATTTGGAATCTAAGTCGGAAAGGCACATTAAAAAGTGTAGTTATTTAATTTGGAATTAAATATATATAATTAGTATTGAATACGAATTAAATTAGATTTAAATTGTAGTTCGATATAATTCAAGAATTCATACTTTGAGTATTTATTCTTAAATGAGTTGGACTCGTGCAAAATCAATTCGTTGTTTGAACATTGGATGATCACTTTATTCAAGATTAAAGAATTGGATTAGATTGATTGAATAACATGCTTTGTGTGAATACATGGATGTGTTGAATGAATAATGTATATTAGATGGATATTAGAAGGGAAATGGCAATTTTGGAAATTGTTGTAAATTTAGAATTTATTAAATTGGACCTGCGTGTCCAGCCTTATCTCTCTTGATTCTTTGTAATTCTCTTCTCACCTAATTCCCCTCAATGTTAGTGAGGTTTCTTTCATTGTATTATGTAATTGGGTAGAAGTAAGAATAGTGCTAGCCAGGGAGAGGAAAGATAGTGATTTATTCTAGGAACAATCTGTGAGATATCCATCTGCATATCATTATTAATTTATTTACCGCGCCTTATTATGCTTTTAGAATGCATGCTTAAGGGTGTATGATGAGACCTAACAAAGATAATAAATTGGTTTCCAATTTACGCGAAAAAACCCTTAACAAATATTAAGCGTTTTCCTTCCATTGAGTGATTCTTACTCAAGATCCAAGATTGGCACTGGTTTGTTGGCCAAAGTCAAGACCTTTGTCTATCGCGGATGTGTTTGAATCCTGAAGGCTTTGTTGCATATCGTGTGTCTTGTCCAAGTTGTGATTTGTTGGCCAAAGTCAAGATCACTTCTTATCCATCGACATCGATTACGAAGCTTTCCACAGTCAATGGAATCCGCTTAACTGGAATCATTAAGCTTGTTGTGCCAAAGCCAACGCTTAGTTGATTCAGAGGAAAAAGGTTAGGAAAATATATTGGATATATTGGCATGTATATTGTATATATGTTTCAGACTTTGAGGTCCACCTACCGGATCTAGGAATTGGATGAGATCCAATTGATCTTAGGATCTACCTAATTAAATATCATACAGCTTGTTGGCCAAAGTCAAGGTTGTGTGTTATTTAACGGGATCCTAGCCCACTAGAAAACTAGGTTTCCCGAGTACTCAACAGAGGGTTAGAGGCTCGCCGAAAAATAGTGGGAGGCTAGTATTGAATTTGCAATTTCGTTCAAATACTTAGCTTTACGCGCTTTCAAATTATTTCGTCAATTATTTTATTAGTTGGACTAATATATTATTATTTTTCTTGTAACAGTTACACTGTACCCATACATCGTTAATCGAATAGTTGGACTACTGCGGTTAAGATGAAAGGAAAGTTAAGCATTAGGGATATTATCATTGGAGACAACGTCTTTAATGGCACAAACTTTCAGGACTGGGATATGAATCTCATAATTGTTCTGGGATCCGAGAAGCTACTCTAAACTATAGAGTGACCTCTTGGGCCTAAGTCCCGAGCTGATCAGTTGCTTGAGCTAGAGCTTTGGAAGACTCATAGCGATGATAATGCGACTGCTCAATCGGTAATGCCTGCCGCTATGACTCCGCAATTTCTCGACAAAATAAGGGGTTGGATCCCTATGAGATGATGGCGAAGTTGCACGATCTTCACCGATCTAACCTTAGATCGCAAAGATATGAGTTGCAGAAGAAGCTCTTCCGCGCTCGAATGTCAGAGGGTACGTGTGTTGAACACCATGTGTCACAGATGATTGCTGACATTGAGCAACTTGGACAGATGGGCATAGTCTTCGAGGCTGAGACTTCAGTAGATTTGATCCTACAGTCTCTCCCCGACACTTGGATTGGGTTCATCATGAACTACAACATGTTGAACCAAGACCAGAATCTTGGAGAATTGATGTCCACTCTGCGTGAAGCAGAAAAAGAGCTCCTTAAGGGCAAGAAGTGCGAGGTGCACTATGCTTCAACATCTCAGACTCCGAGGGCTTGGCCCAAGGCGACTGGAGGTGTCAATAAGAAAAAGCATAAGAAGAAGGGCAAGGCAGAATCGTCAAAGGGTTTTGGGAAACCTAAGGACAAATCCCAAGATGTTTGTCTTCAGTGCGGGAAACGGGGTCACTGGAAGCGTGACTGCCGTGAGTACAAGGAACACATGAAGGAAATCAAAGCGGGCA